>WHYT01013955.1:15775-113932 GCA_009806455.1 Tetrax tetrax
TGAGCCTCTCGTCCACCAGCACTCCCAAGTCCTTCTCCTCAGGGCTGCTCTCAATCCATTCTCCGCCCAGTCTGTATTTGTGCCTGGGATTGCCACGACCCAGGTGCAGGACCTTGCACTTGGCCTAGCTGAACTTCATGAGGTTGGCACGGGCCCACCTCTCCAGCCTGTCCAGGTCCCTCTGGATGGCATCCCTCCCTTCCAGCGTGTCAACGGCACCACACAGCTTGGTGTCATCGGCGAACTTGCTGAGGGTGCACTCTATCCCACTGCCCAAGTCGCCGACAAAGATGTTGAACAGGGCCGGGCCCAACACGGACCCCTGAGGGACGAATGGAATATCCCTTTGGCCAGTTTGGGTCAGCTGTCCTGGCTGTGTCCCCTCCCAGCTTCTGGTGTACCTCCAGCCTTCTCGTTGGTAGAACGTGAGAAGTTGAAAAGTCCTTGACTTAGTGTAAGCACTGAAGTGCTTACAACTAAACATTTAGTTCAGCAACATCTAAAACATCAGTGTGTTACAAAATCCAAAACACAGCACTATACCTATAGGAAGAAAATTTCTCAGCAGAAACCAGGACACATGAGAATAGAATTTCAGTCTTTTTTTCCTTCTTCTAGCCCATAACTTATTTTGAGTGACATAATATCCTGCAGCAAAATCTTTGATCTTGACTTACATGACAGAAAAATGTTTTGTGTCTGGTTTCTTCTAGATTTTGAACACTGTCAAGAACAGTATAAAGTATCCAGGAGAGGAAGACTAACTATTTCAGCAAAATAAATAGTCCCAGGAAATATTTGCAAGTGCTAGCAAATTATCACTTCCGCTGTTAAATCGTTGGAGAAGTCCCTGACCTTGTTTGGCAACTAGCCCTCTCCAAAACAGCGCAGAGGGGCAGAAGGTAGCGTAGTCCAGGCACCAGCCTCAGCTGGCAGTGAGGCTTAAGCTATGTTTTTCTGCAGAGGAAGGGATTTAACAGTAGATGTGGGTTGTTCTGTAATGAGTGTCTCTGAATATGATCTTACCAAATGTAAAACTCCAGAGTTCAAACACAGTACTGCATTTTGCATATTTGAGATCTCAGCTGTGCCACTCTCCCTTAAACAGAGCACTTAGTATTCCTTTTAGTGGAAGGATTTTTTCAAAGGAAAATAAAGTAATGCTCCATCATTCAGATTTCTGGTTACATATGGCAACTGGACATAATTGTCAGATGCTTGGTAGATTGGATACAGAAAATCTACCTCCCCTGCACTACTATCAGGGAAAACTGGGCTTACCGCTACCTGTATTCAGATTTAAATGACAGGTCTTCAAGAAAATGAAGAACAACAAAAATATTTGTATTTCACAAATATTACAGACTTAGGATGACAAGATGAAAATTAAATGCCTATTTAGGAAAGAGAGAACATGTTTAAGAATAAATATGTGGTTAAATGGTTAGATTAGGGCTTGGTGTTCCACAAAAATAAAAGAAAATATATTAAAAGAGCTTTTAATCTATGAAAGAGAGGTAAGGCGAAAAACCACTGAGTGGTAAAGAAAAAAATGCTGACTTGTAAAATATATAAACTACTACCTAATAATAATAAATATGATCTTGGCAAGGGCTGTATCTGTGAGCCTTCTAAAGCAGTAAATCTTTGAGAGATACGTGAATGACCACAGAAGCAGAGCACTCTGTGAACAAATGGCACACTGAGAACGGGAATAGATACAGAAAGAGAAAAGCCACTAGAAAATAAGATTATAAACTTATAAACTGTTTTCCTTTTCTGTAAGTTAAGCAGTAAGCAAAATATAATAAAAAAAAAAGAAAAAAATGATCAAGGTTACCTGGATTTTTTACTAGATCTGTGTCTAAATTGTTTATAATGGTTGCTTTCTGAAAGGTCATCAGCAGGCTGGTTGTGCCAAGAGATGGGAGAAAATCCTTTTGATGATATCAATATGCCATTTCACAGTCTGTGTGCCTCTATTGCCCCCTCAGCCGAGTGCAGAAAGAACACTACAGATAAGGAAATAAAATAGCCAGGCTTTGCTCAACCTTGCAAAGTTATTCCTGGCACCTCACTGGTGCTCCAGGACTCCAGGTCACCTCACACTCAAGCACCCATGGCCAATGGTTTGATATCTCCTCCATCTTATCCACCATACTGGTTGCCCTGGAGCAGGGGAGTTTTGACCCATGAGTAGTATCTGCGGGTCAAATTCCACTGTTTCCCACATGAATTTGTAGTCAGACTCCACAGGGCAATTTTGCCTTTGAGCCGATTTAAATGAGACCAAAACCAAGGCCAAAATATACTGTTACTCTGAAAGGACCAGTCACAGGGGAAAAGAATTGTTAGTGACAAAAATTACCCAAAGGAAAGGTTTCTCTTAAATTTTATGGGCTCTCTGTGAAATCACACTGTTTTCTTTCAGAGTGTTGAAAGCTATGAAATATCACAATGTTTAGCAGCAGAAATGAACATTTCCTAGCGTATTTAAACTATGCAATTCATTTGGTTTTCTCTAAGGTGCTTATACATATTAAACAGTGGTGCTGATCTTGCAGGTCCTTTTTCAGGTCAATATTCTGTTTGCATATTGATATCCATAGAATCTTTGTATAAAACCAAAAAATAATAAGAAAAACCCCTTTATCATCTATTCTCACTGATGAAAAAAATTTCCCTGGAACCAAATTAATTTTTGCTCCCTGACAGTCGGAAAGCATGTCTTATCACGTGCAGCCGTCTCTACAAACCACCCAAGGTGATCTGTTTGCTCATATTTCTTTTAATTGCTTATTCACCAGTTTATTAGAGAACGTGCTACTAGATAGCTTGTGAGAGCACGCCTGCGTTTCTGAGTAATGTGCCACAGAGACAGTGAGCTGGCCTTCAAAGCATGGCCCTGCCTCCTGCAACACAGAGCGTGGCAGTCACCCTGGCTAATTCACTCTGCTTTTTGTCTGGGAGAATTCAGGCACCTCTGATTCACACAGATTGCTTGTACTTCTTTCTCTCGTCCTGTTAAAGTACTGGATATCTTTATGTTCTGTGGTGGTTTGCAATATAGAAGAAGAAGTATGTGAACCAATTTACACAGATAATAATATCCAGAGGCCACAGGAACCAACTCTGCGAAGTGCTAAGCAGCCTCTTTTCAGCTTCAACGGTAATATAGGGTGCTCTGAGCTTCCCAAACACCTTTAAAACCTAATCCATTCAGGTCTTTGCATTGACTTCAACAGAAGGATCAATCTCTCCGCTATTTACCAAAACTAGCCTTTTTTCAGTTGATAACATGGGCACTGTCTGGTGAAAACTCACTACTAGTGTTTACCTAGGCATGACAAAAATGTGGTTTTGCTTTGCTGTTCTCTAGAGGATATACCTCCTTTCTTCTCTTTCCCCCACTTTCTTTATACTTCCTTTGGCAACAGCTGAAAATTGCACTTTAAAATGTTATCATAGTTTAAAAGTTTATTAAAGTAAACAGACTTTTAAATGATATTGCTTACTGAATCCATTAATACTTGGTAAGAGGAGAGCTCAAAAAGTTTCTTTAAGTGATAAACATATAAATCTAGCTTAGACTTTGTAAAATGTGTAAGTATCTTCTTACGCAGTTTTTCAATAGCTGCAGGGAGTTTTTTTAATTTTTGTTTTAAGTACCTGTCCCATAAATATTAAAGCACATCCCTCCTTAAAGGAAAAAAAAAGGAGAAGTGCAATCTGGATGCTAGGACAACTAGAAAGAGGCAATAAATTATTGCTGTAATGACATGCTAATTAAAATTTTGCTTGTAACTCATGTAAGTGTTTGAAGCCCAGCAAATTTCTCTTTTCATTTGTGAAGTGTGAAGGTAAATTGCCCAGTGACAGTGGGACATCGCTAACAAGTACAAATTGAATAACATGCTATCTTGCTCTATTAGTCCTGACTAGCAGGTCTGAATTAGATATTCAGCACACTCCCCATTGTAGGCCTGATTGATAAATGCTAAGGAGAATTTGTCAAAACAACAGGGGCTACACCCAGTGGGACATCAATATGCTCCATTTAGTCACCCACCCGGCACTTCCTAGATAGGATTGTCACATAAAATTAAGACTAGCCTCTAACCAGCCATCAAGCTTGCAGCAGACATCAGGCAGCCTGTGTTCTGTATGCATATTAGTCACATGCTTAACAATTTGGGCTGTCATGACTGAAGCATGCGGTGACCTCTGGAGCAGAGGTTGAATTTTGCAACTACACTGAGACATCACGCTCAGCTGTTCAAGATTTTAGGCCATTTCCTGCCTGATCTGTGCACAGATGCACTGCCCTAAGCTATAATCTGTGGCCTATTCCAAATGACAAATGGCACAGCATAGATTATTACATTATATATTAAGTACTACAAGTCTGTAAATTATAAGTAAACTACTGTTCAGCCCAAATGCCTCCTCCAGCTTTTAGAACACTTTCCTTCATAAAGCCTCTCATGTGCAGGACAAATAAATATTTGGAAAACCAAGACATCAAAGTTTAAAGACTGAAATGTACTGTTTTCCCTGCAATTAGCTGCTTGAATGCAAAACAGTTTTGTTCCAGCTGTAATACAATAAGTCACTGCTGGACTTGCTTCTTCTCTGTCCCTCCCCTTTTCACTGAGAATTATTAGCAAATTAAGGTTTTCTGTGGGCTCTGTATGTTGAACTATTTTTGCCAGATAAATGGTTGAGGCCAGTGTTGTTAGCCACTTTACATAGTTCTTTCAGTGTGGATTAGACATGCAATATGCAACAGTAATAAAAATGAGTAAGAAATCTAAACATCATCAGTTCTGAGGGATCTAATTTATCATTCTATTATGCTTAGTCTCTGTTTATGCACTGAAGTTCTTGTTTATATGTAGAACAGCTGTAAAGAGCACAAAAAAACAAGCTGGAAGGAAAGTAATTCACTCCCGTTCTTATTACTGAGCTGTAACATTTCAGTGGGCTCAACACAATTTTTGTTGGAATATGGTTGTGTACTTCCTTGGTGTAGTTAAGACTCCAATTTGTCAGTTACCTAATATCAACAACTAAATTCTTGGTGTTAGTAAAGAAGGAAAGAAAGAAACAGGAGGGAAACAAAGAAAGAAAGGAAGGAAGGAAGGAAGAAAGGAAGTTTCTCAGTGTAATAATTTACAGGCCAACTAAGCTCTGCAACATTATAAGCATCATTGTAAAGTAACTTGCAACTTGTCATTCTGATGTCTGTCTTCATGCCATTTTGGAAGTTCTTTAGTTTCAATAAAAATCATGCCAAGAAAATACTCTTTTACAACACCAAATAATGGGAGACATTTGAAAGGATCTTCTAGAAATGTTTCACAGAGTTATGAGTTGTTTGACTTTGGTTCATTTAACTAGTTGTAGAAGATACTGAGATGACAAACACCCGTTTAAATATTTTTCTCAAGGATTTCATCATATAACACATACACAAAATGTACTAATGAGATAAATGGGCCTAGAATTTAAAACCATGTTAGTCATCTTCATGTAATTATTGAATCTGAAATATAATGTAGAAAAAAATATACAGGAATTATTAATTTCAACTAACATGGTACTAAAAATTTTTACTCCATTCTCTGACTGCCTGACTGCTTTCATTTCTTTGGGCATCAGTTTTTCAGTACTGAAAATCAGTGGAGTATTTAGCCCAAATATGTAAATTGTGCTTTATTTTCCTGAGGTGATAATGCATGTAATAGAACAGTTTACACAAGTTTTCTCTTTCTCCTTTGGTTGTTGGACTCAAAGTGGAAGATGTGTGGAAGAAGAGAAGAAAACTGATTTTAGGACAGAAATAGGATCTAGCACTAGGAAAAGATTACAGAAGGGTAGTGTAAATCTAGACTAATTAATTCCAATGGGCTTCCTTGAGATTTACAGTATTGTAAGGAAGGAAATTACCTTACCCTGTCAGAAAGTGCCTTTTCTGTTTGCTCTTCTGGTCATAATCTCTTATTAGAAGACATAATGATCCCTAAGCATACACCAATCTTTAGACAATCAGTTATGTTCAAGTTAAGTTGTATGCATTTGCCTCTAAAGAACAGTTTTGGCCTGCTCCCTCTGATAAACTCAGAATTCAAATGCTATCTAATCTAAGTGAATTAGTAAGTGAATTCTCCAGTGATACCGGACACTGCACAGCGGAGGTGATGGCAGATAACCTCTCAAGCTCACATTTAGTTAATGAACTGGAAAGCCCTACACAGTCTGTGAAAATGAGATTTGCAAAACTTCTGCAATCTAGCGATTCAAATATATTTAAGAATAATCCATATTACAGTCACATACCAACTGATCATTTATAGATTAGTGTCAGACCCATGTACAGACTAACAAAAATGAATTTGTCCTGTTTGCTATGAAGATTCCATAGGAAAAAAAAAAAAGGGATCTGAAACTGTGACTGAAGATCTTTTTTTCTAAAATATGCAAGAACCTACTTATATTTGTTGGTGCAAAGGTAAAGAGAATGTATGGGAACCAAATTACCTCAACTAGGTGCTATGAATGAAAAATAGACATTCTGAAGCAAAGAAGGGACTATAAGCATGCAAAGTCATCAGGAAAAAAGGATGACCAAGATTCATCTGGGTTCTGGTCGTGCCTGTTGAGTATTAGAGGGAAATAATACTGTGAGAAAATCTCTTACTGAAACCTAAAGTTAACATTGTCCTCCAGTAATGATGCAAAAAATATGTGGCTTTGATACTTTCAATTGTCCACTGACTTTCAGTGAGAAATGGACTTTTGTATGAAATGTATCATGCAAAATATAGGCTTACTGATCTACCTGTGTATGCATTCAGTCCTACCCTGAGAAACACAGAAAGTAAAAAGTTGTTTTTTCCAACCCTACTGGCAAAATTTACTCAAGGATTTTCACCCCACAGGAAGGCTAGTCCATGATAACGGCGACTCCACTGAAAACAGCAGCCTGCTCACATTGCCTGGGGCAACACACAGATGATGGATAGCCTAACAGATGAATCTTCTCCTCATCTCCATTCTAATCTCACTCTACTAATTGTCATCAATATCATCAGTGTCAGTAGCCTAAGCTACTGCTCCAAGCCTGTGAGCTTCCCTCGAAGCGCTGGCCCTGCTGCTTCTCTTGGGGTTTGCTCCCCTGCATGTGCAATCTGTGGAAGCGCTCAGCACCGGGTCCCTGCTGCCAGCGCCCGGCCAACAGATGATGGAGATGGAGTCAGGGTCTGGGGTCTGGGCTCTGGAGGGTGGCCCGCATCTTGCTGATGCACAAGTTGCAGCACCTTAGGAAGGTTGTTGCAGCCGATGTAGCATACAATAAATGCTGTAAAGAAGTGATTAATAATATGCCAGTATTGCTTTATGTTTGTAGCTTCCTATGTACACTAAAAGATCATTATGACTGTAGAATTGAAGCAGTTTAAACTTAGGAAATCAAAAAACTGAGGCAGTTCTGCAAGCTGAACACAAGCCCTTGTATAATACCACTGTTAATTGCAGAACATAGGCTGTTTTCACGAAGCTCCAGGATAGGCAGGAGGCCCTGTCTGTAATGTCAGAACCATCCTCACCATCCAGCACCTTGTTTCATGTACCATTTACTGTTCCCTCTGCAACTAATTCAGAACACAGAATGGCTAATTCCCTCTTAGATTTCTCTTCAATTATCAGACTTCAGCATGAAGTGTCTGCAGACATTAATGAATAATTGTCTGATATCGCTTTAAAATGGAATGATAACATCTCTTTTCTCAAAAAAGAGGGAAACCGAAACACAAAAATACTAGTATCACATCATGTAATTTTGTTGTATCTAGTTTGAAAAATTAGGATCTGTATTTTCAGAATATTTTGTAATTTTTGTCACATAGTTTTTTTCCAGCTGTACAGCTACATTATTATAAGCACTGAGTTAGTACAATGCATAGCTAATACGTTCATCTTCAGATCAGAAGTAGATGGCAGGATAGCCACATATATTTAAAAAATTTCAAGAATATTATTGTTAGTGTAGGTGTTTTCAAAGTAGATACTATTTCACTTTATACCATAGAAAAAGGATAAAGATTCAGGCTGGTGTGAACACATGAGGTTCCCTCTGAAGTCCACAAGAATTGTCTTCTTACACCAGAAATAAATTAACCAAGATACTGTTTACGTTGCAAGTAGAGGTAAATTCACGGACTTGCTTGTGACTATCTCAGTGCACAGTTAGATGAGTCTGGAGATGCTGATAGAAGTGTATGCTACCTTATTACAACTCTTTATGCTTTAGTCTACAGTTTATACTTGAGGTACCATATTCTCAGTTTCCTCATTACCACAGGGAAATTGTATTCACAGCATCTTCATCCTGCAGGCTGCCTGGGGCCAGCCCTTCCACTAGCAGAAACAGCATTTGCTGCGCGATCTTCCTCATGCTCTCTCATGCCCCGGTACTCTCCATGCGGTGGCTTGAATGTCAGCGAAAAGCAGAAAGCACATGGAGAGGAATTTACCATGAGCTCAGCATCACATCACTGCTAATGTTTATTCCAGACAGGATGAACTGCTATCTCTAGAGATCACCTTGCCAGTTCCGCAAGCTAGGCAGCTGCCACCTGGACCTTCAAACAGCACAAAACTGATCAGTGCAAATTCATTGAGTTCTGAACCAAAACAGAGGTCACAATTAAAATATTCCCGAGGGAAAGAGTCGTAGCAGAGCAATTATTTTGATAGGGAATATGTAATTGGTTTTGGTTAGGAAGATAATGCCAAACTGCAGTTCAACAGTTGAAGAAGTAGAGTAAAAAATCTGTCTTATGGCAGCAAAGTGCTGGAGGAGAGTGAAAAGAGCAGCGAGGAAAAGTATGTTTAACTTCCAGGCATGCCTGTGGTATAATGAAACTCAGGTCGGGGAGTGAGAGAAAGAAACCAGCAGCTACTGGTGCAACTGGTGCAACTCGTGCAACAGGCCTCTTGTAAGTCAGGGCAGGAGAGTCTGGCTGGAGTGAGAGTAAGGGTGGGCTGGAGGTCCTCCTCCAGAAGCAATGGCCTGTGAAGGAGAGGGACTGTGAGTGAGGGGAAAGGGGATGAATGGGTAAGTGTGTGGGGGAAGCTACCAGGTACACCTGGGGACTGTGATGGGCTCTAGCATTGCGTTTAACTTCAGGAGGTTAACTTGTTGGAGGAGACAAAATGCTGCAGGATGTTAATGGCCTGGGGATGGGGGGAAGAATAAATTACCTGTGGGTTGGTTTATTGGTAAGAAACATTTCATCTGCCATCTATAGAAACATTGGCTGGCTTCTTCCATACAAGGGTTAAAATTTACATCACTACTGGAGATCTGTTTAAGAGTGTGCGCGGGTTAAATACACTGAAGTCTCATCCCATACACAGTAAGGCAGCTACAAGTCAAACATAATGACAGTGCTGATTAATTAGGTACTCCTACCCCCAGCACTTGAGAGTGATTTATTGAGACACATCTCTAACCTGATCCATTGTGCTGACTGGATTAATGGAGTGAGCTAGAGAAATTCACTGGCAATGGTAGATACAGAGCAGGAAAGCATTAACCCTTGGAGCTTTCTTATCTAGCCTATTGACAGAATATTAATTATGACAAAACATACATGTCTCACCTAATTATCTTTTGATAGCTAAGCATATATTTTTATTCATGCATGATGAAGATATTGCAGTGAAAATCATTTGCACATAAACATTTTAGAAAAATATGGAGATAACGCTGAATTTACAGGGTCCACTGTAAACAGGGGACTATAAATGTCTTCCTTTAATTCTTGACCATTTACTTTAGATTATTAGAACAATTGATGGAGCAAGCAAAAGAAGTTGTTTTGGAATACAAATTGAGGCATCATTAGATTGCATATATACAAACACTCACGATGCATTATAAATGCTGTGTTTTTCCCGGACCTGTCTCTAGCAGGCTTATCTTCTCAAATTTGGGCCCATTTCTGAAATCATGCAGTGAAATGGCATTCCCCAAAACACACTTATACTCCAGGCTACTGGTTTACCCAGAACTTCAGACATCAGCTCTGTCGAATTGCAAGTCGTGATTCACCCACTGTTTTTGATACCTAACGTACCCAGGTATCTGAGAGAAAGCAGGTGCATCCCACGAAGCGGAAGCACAAGCACAGTCTCCAAGCAGCCAAGCAGCCATCAGGGGCTTCAGAGATTTCCATCACTTCTTCCTGAGGGAGCAGGAACACAGCATCTCACAGAAGGAGTGTCTGCTTCCAGCAGTGAACAGAGCTGTGAGCGCAGTTTATTTGTCTAGTATTGCACACACTGCTTCACATTTGCAGGGTGATATTCTCCGGTTATCTAAAGTAAATGTGAATGACTCCTTATTCAGTAGACTTTTCACAAACTTGAAGGATATTTCTGTTAAAAAAAAAAACAGATGGGCAAGAACAAGCAAGAGAAAAATTCCCTAAATATTGAGAGCATTTTGTTTCAAGATTTTCACACTGAAGCATTGCTGGTTTTAATTTTGATTTGACAAACAGAAGGAGGGAAAACAGAAGGAGGAAAAATAAAGTAAATAAAACTTTTCATTATGTGCCAAATAAATGTTGAAACCACACATGTTTTAAGGCTTCAGACTTAGGGACTAAATTAATTGAAAAAAGGAATGAAAATATTCTAGTTAGTACTACCTGAATGGAAATTATGTTCAGTTAGTGCAAAAAGCCACTATTGCATAGCTCTATAAATTTTGGCTGAGCTATGACTAGACTTTGAGGCAGTTATGTTCTAACGTTGCCTTTTACAGTCCTGGATCCCAGTTCAGGTTTGCCCTGATGGGGACCCTGGCTGGGTTATGACATGGATCCTTTCTGGCTTGCACATGGCGGCTCGCAGCAGTAGAAGAAAAAACTAGGACATGCCAGGTACTGTCCTTGAAAAGAATGGGAACTTGGTCAATGGGAATGGAGAGGTGTTCTTGCTTCCTACTATTCCCACACAGACAGGGCTGGATATCTATGCATTGTCACTAGCCCTTTCATTCACAGACAGGAAAATCAAGTGTATAGGCACAACTTATCCGGCATTGTGTGCCCTCATCGAACCTGTCCTTCTAAGGCCCATTAGAAGTTATCAATTTGCAACTCTTTCTGTGCTATTTACTCCACACGAGCTCTGTAGTTACACAAAAGAGCTGCTAAGATTATCCAAGGTATATTCTCAGGTTCCTCCTGTAATAACATCAGCAAGAAGCTGGGTCATGATATGTAGAGGGCAGCTCATCTGTCTTTTCAGGGACACTTTGTAGACTCGTTCTTACTCTTCCAATGCAATTAGCCGAGATGCGTCCAGTTATATCTGTTCCAGTTACACCATAAAAACCATAGATCAGCACCACAAGACCAGTCATTTCAGCTTGTAACTTGGCTGCTGTTGTAGAAGGATATAGAAGGAGTGGCTATAAAAAAACAGAATCATAGAATAGAATTATACAATGGTTTAAATTGGAAGGGACCTTTAAAGGTCATCTAGTCCCACCCCTCTGCAAGCAGCAGGGACATCTTCAACTAGATCAGGTTGCTCAGACCTCCATCCAATCTGGCCTTGAATGTTTCTAGGAGTGAGGCATCTACTGCCTCTCAGGGCAACCTGTGCCAATGTTTCACCACCTTCATTATAAATTTTTTTTCCTTAATCAGGTCTGAATCTACCTCCTTCTATTTTAAAACCATTACCCCTTGTCCTATCCCAACAGGGCCTGCTAAAGAGTTTCTCATTGTCTTTCTTATCAGCCCCCTTTAGGCACTGGAAGGCCACTATCAGGTCTCCCCGGAGCCTTATTTTCTCTGTGCTGAACAACCCCAACTCTCTCAGCCTGTCCTTACAGGAGAGGTGCTCCAGCCCTCTGATCATTTTCGTGGCCTTCCTCCAGACTCGCTCCAGCAAGTTTTTATGTCTTTCAACATCTCTCTTCCTAGTCCCTGCCCTACTTCTCTTTCCTATTATTCCAGAGATCTACAATGCAATCACTTTCTTGCAGAGGGATAAAATTTTCCATCACAATTTTTTTTCCTGCAGAGAGATTTGTGCATCCAGTAGATTGTTTGAATATAATTTGGTTATGTCTACTCCATACAATATGCATTTTTGTGAAAGCAATAAGACTTATTCCAGATAATCATCCCAGGTGATCTAGTTCTCTATGATATCACATAATATGTCATATGTGACCACAGACTTTTTTCTGCATAACTTGAGATTGGATTCCCCAGGAATCTACTGCTATTAACACAATCAAGGAGAACAGAAGTCCACCCAGAATACTCAGATTGCTCATTGTTTTCTGAGCTGGGGGAAAATGAATCTGTTTCTCCCTTTGCCTACTCTGTATAAATATTTCGCATGAGGACAGGGCTACAGTGCCTTAGTTAATACTTTTATTCTGTATTTTTATACTTTATAAACTGGCCTTTTCACAAAGGCTTTTTCATGGCTTTTTCAAAGCATGTGGGCCAACGACAGCCTATCATCAGAATTTTACATTTAAATTATCTCTTAAAAATTCGGGAACTTTCTAAGAAGGATGAAGTTCAGTTAAAGTAACGAGAACCTCACTATTGTTTTAGCCTTTTGCCCTCTGTAAACAGAAAAAGATGGAAAAAAAGTTTTACAGACCGATAAATCACCCTTGTCACCTCATGGCTGAACCCACTGCCAGGCAGAGGAAGGGGCCCATGAGCTACAGGAGCAATCACTGCAGAAGTGGCTTTACCCTGGCATCTGGCAGTGCAGCCTGGATTTCTCTTGATGCAAGAGTCTTGAAATGTCTGCTGACCAGGAGAGAGGCAAAAGATGGATGTTCGGTAAGAAGTGCTTAATTAGGATGCAAAGGTTTAGTAGCAAAACTGATTTATTTGCTTTTTCATCACTCTATGTGCTCTGGACAGCATGACAATAAGGGACAGTTCGAGGAAGCCAAGCATCAGGGCACTTCTTCATTTACAATAGTCACCAGGATTTATAATCTAGTTGCCTGAGATGTATCTATACTGTAAATAATTATATCAATCTACCAATACGAAAAGGCTACAGAAAGAATAAAATATGAGAAAACACACACCGGTTTTAGGCATCACAGAGGAGAAACAGACTAGACATTAGAGGCTGGTATAGGGGAATGCCTAAATGATCGCTCAGGCTTCCTAATTTTTTTGTTGATTACCTGCTGTTTTGCTTTTGTTGGGGTTTTTTGTTGGGTTTTTTTTTTTTGTCCCACAATAATAAGTATAGACTTTGAAAAAAAAAAAAAAAAAGAGAGAGAGAGAGAGATGAAAATTGCTTGTTGAAATTATTTTCTCTGCTCAAAATCAGTCTTGAATTATTCATAATAGGAATGCAGAAGGAAGAAAAGTAGGAGACTGAAAAATGACATGGTTCAAGCTGTGTCATTGTGTGTAATATCCTCTCTAACAATAATAACAAAGGTAGGAATAATGCTGGTGGGAATGCTACAAGGAGAAGGGTTCCTTGCTGTGTGTCTTTTACTCTTTGCCTAAGCAGTGTTACGAGTCAGAGTTAGGTGAAATAGGTCTGTTCTAGGATAGATACTTACAGACAGTAGGTAAAAGTACTTTCAAGATGCTTATTATCTAACAAAATATGTTTGTGCATACATATTTGCATTCTAAATCAACACCTTTTAGTTGGTGCTTAAATTCAATTGGTAGCTTGAGAATATTTTATACTGGAAAAATTCAGTCTGCAAGACAAAATTAAAGCATCTTGTTTCTCCAGATTACGGACCTCTTCCAAATTAGACTCTTCACTAACAGTTTTACTTTTGGACTATTCTACTTCTACACCTCCTTGGCGTATAGCCTAAGATATTCTCTACCCTACACTGGCACATGGTGTATAGCCAGGTCAGATTTCTTCTTGAAATTTTGCTTCAGCATCCTCTCCCTGTGTTTGTCACCTTTGAGAGCAGTAGACACTGTTTAGTGCACATTTGGGCAGCTTTTGTTTCTCACCCCCAACACTGGTTTTAAAATAGTTTCTATTAAGCATATCTTGTTGATCCTTATCTCAGTCATACATTTTGTTGTGGTTACATTAGCTAGTAACTGGTGTGATTCTTGGCCCAGCTACAAGTATTTGAGATTGGGATCTTCAGCCTTAGTGAGCTGTGCAGTCACATGTGACGAGGGCTAATTGGTGGCCAGCTGTATAGGAAAGGCAAAAAGAAAGTCAATAGATGGAAGGGATAGAGCACATACATCCCCTGTGTGATTGTATTTAGGATGGGAGTCAGTAGCAGAAACACAGAAGCCAGGGCCATTCCTTTACTGAGGGTGTCTGAGACGTCTGCAGAAAGTGGGATACCTGACAGAGGACATACAGGAGACTATATCCTTATGGACCAGCACCTGCAGAGCAGGAGGTTCGCACTAAGCATTTAAAATGGGATTAGAAACCTACATTAAGTGACTGAATTCATCCTCCAAGGCAATTTACTGGCACCATATATAAAGACGTATATGTATGTATATACATTTTGTGTATGTATATAGACAAATGTGCCTATGTATGCTTTAGTTGCACGTTCACTGTAAAGTTAAATGGAGAGTATTTTAAAGCAACTCTCAAGTTTTACCTCTCATATAGAGGTCTGTGAGTAGAGGCTGGGAAAAGCTCATGAGACACTGTTGAAGACTTTATATGAGTTCGAGGCAAGGTTTCATATCTGTGTAACTCACAGGGCAGGCTGGCAGATGGACACAAGCAAAAATAATGGTTTTTGCATGTTTGTACAGTGTCTGTCTCAATGAGATTACAATTGTAAAGAAGTTGTGAGCCATGAGAAGAGCTCCTAGCTGCTGCCACAGCACAAATAATAGTACTTTGGAGAAATTAAAACCAAAGATGAACTCAGGGCCAATTTAATGTAAAGAGAAAAGCACATTTCGTGTTAGACTGAAAAGGTAGAACATGGTCACAAAATCAAGTGTTTTTAACTTGCAGCACATAAATTATTTTATGATAACTGTCCATGTGCATACATTTTCCCCATAGAAAATGCTTGGTAGGCTGCCCTTTTTCCATGGACTGAGAAACTTGCTCATAACTTCTGTTTGATGCAGTAAAGGCCATGCACATAGATGATACCACAGAATAATGGAAACTATGTACGTCCTAGTGTGATTGTAATGGTAGAGGATGGAGGACACTCCATCCAAACTAAGACTGTCCTGAGACACCTTGACTGACACAAAATCTTAGCTTGTGGAAGACTGGTGGGATATAAACCCAGAACTAATAATATTTTGCAAGGAAAGAACATTTCCATGGAATGAAAGCCCATCTTCTGTAACTGGCCTGGTATTACTCTCCTCTAGAAACAGTGATGTCTCACAATTTTTACTGACTTCCTGCACTTTTATTATTTCTATAAATAACAATTTCATGTGATAATTTTCTTTCCTTTGAAAAAAAATTGCTACATCGTTTCAAAAAATTGAAGCAGCCAGTAGATTGTTCTAAGTGGTAAATATTATGCTTAGGTTTAAGCACATACTAGAATTTCCTGTATTCTTTTTAGAAAAGTGCTTGAGTTTTCCTGAATTAAATGGGATGTGAGCTCTTATGTTCTTTCCTAATTTGGAGTCGTTCTGAGATTTATTAAATCAAATGCAAAATCTTTATTCGTGCCTCTATAAAACACATCTATTTTAAAGGCAAAATGAGCCACTAAGAACATATAGTCCAACCTGCTCTGTAATAAACCAAAGAACGCGCCCAGATATGCCGATGTAAGGTAAAACATACAATATAAACTACTAGAATAAAAGAAGTAAAGCACTTAAGCAGCTTAGGAAGCAAAATCTCATTTTAACATGATACATTAAGGCAATATGATATTGATATAAAAGACAAACCATATATGAAGCTCTTACTCAAGTAGCAAGGCATTTTCAAACAGTGGATAGTAATAATTCCTAGCTAAATGGATTCTCTTTGCACTTTTTAAGCATTAGGAAAGGAAAGAACAGAGAATGATGTAGCCTAAAAGTCTTTAGTGGAGAGATTTCCTTACAGATGCCACTGCAACTTGCTTTGGGGATCAAAAAATTTCCAACTGGTGCAGTATGATTTGATGAGCACTTATTTTTTCTTCAGATTCTTCTAGAGTCTGTATGCATTGTTATAGGATGAGATCAGCTTCCAGTTGTGCAATTAGGAATGTGAATAACATCTGCCACATTTGGTTTGTTCACTCATGTGAACACCCAAGGGAGTGAAATACATAGAGGATTGCTTTGTTTGGAAAAAGGGCAAGATAATGTATTTTATAATTTTATCATTTCAATAGCTAAGGCTATATGTTTATGTTACAGAAGGCAGGATGAATAAACGTACTTTGCACCTGATGAGAAAATGATACAGCTTATAACATCCTATGTTCCTGTAGGTTTTAATGTCTCAAACTCAGATCAGCCCACTTCATCACCACTTCATTAACATAAATGAGAAACTTTTTGAAGGGGTAGGCAATTTGACCAATGCTAGTATCCCCTGTTTGGGGGGGGTTGGTTTTTTTCCTGCTGTGCTGTAAAAGCCTTGTGAAGGCGATTCAAACTTCCATAAAGAGAAAGAAATGAGAGAGGTAATGAGCTGGAGTTATACACAACAATTTCAGAACTATTAGCAATATTGGCACCCTATGCCCTTTCCGCAGAGTCAGTAAATAGGTTAAAGAGAGGTTGCAAGCTTTTCAATTAGCGCCAGACCTTCCGTTGTTTCAGGAAAGGTACAAGAGGCAAACAAAATAACTCTGCTGGAATATGTATCTTTCATACCCACTAATTAATGGAGAACAAAAATGAAGAAAGGGAAGGTATTCCCACATGCAGTTGAACATTAATTTTTACTCTCTTCTTTTTCCTTTCCCCTAACCAACAAAAAGTCTTACAGCTTCTAAAATCTTTTTTTCTAGGTACACTCACATTGTCACTGCAAAACACTAACCAGATTACTCCTGAATTTTTACTGGCAAATCTTTTCAATACTTTATCTCATTTTCAGTGAAAAGGACTTGGTTACAAAAGTACAACACTCAGATCTGAACAAAAACATCAACAGCTGACAACAAGCAAAGTTCTAGAAATACCTTCCCTGCTTTGCCTGTGCAGCTACAGTGCAGTGAGGTCCATCCTCAGTGGAAGTATAGGGTACAGTAAGACTCGGAGGCTGCGCATACTTCTCATGCTGGGATATGAAGTTGGAGAGAAAGAGGTAGGCAACACACTGTTAGATCATCTCTATGCCTTGGGTAAGGATAGCATCAAGGTCTTCATTCGTTGCATCTCAGGGACCAGGGACTTTCTGCTGCAGGGGACTTCCCTAAATCTGACAAAAGCTAATCTCTGTTTCTACCTTGACGTTACTAATGCAATCATTTAGGTCATAGCAACAGTTCTTTTCTACTAAATCAGTGGCTGCTAAAGTCAGGTCCATGTACAAGTGTTTTTTCCCACTTACTGGTAATTTAGCCCTCTGTTGGTATCTCAGGTAACATTATATTTCTCACAGTGTTATGATGTCTATGTGATTTTTAGGTACTCTTCATATTTTGATCAGATCGGGAAAAGCCTAAAGGACCACTTGGTCATTGATAAAACAGAAACAGAAACACTGAAAATGACTGGACTAGTTCCAACTCAAAATAGAAATAAAGTATTTATAACAACTACAATTACTTAAACATATGAAGGTTAACAAATTTAATTCAATATATAACTGAGCTGGGTGTGATAGCAAGTTAAGAGATATAAGTTTCATATGTACTTACGCAGTGGTCAAATATATTTGTTGTAAAATATTTGGCTTTCCCTATGTCATACCTCAGAATCTGTGTATGCTTATATGCACACACATGTCAATATTAGATGAAGAATAAAAAGGCATTACAAGGTGGTTATATGTAGTCCTTTGAGTTTTTTTGAACACTCACGATGTATAGCATGACCTATTTCAGCCAAATTTTGTTGTGGGAAGGAACTTGAAAGTATAATGTGCAAATATGATTCCATAATAAAATAAACAATATTCATGTAAGTTCTACCTGTAGTCTAACATTTTCGTTATAGTCCCCTCTGCACAAGTAGAATTTAAATGCCTTCTTTTCAAGATTTTCTTTGTATTTGTTCCTAATACTTCTGTTAATGATATCATCAAACGTTTCCCCTGCAATGATATTTTATTCCGCAGTGCTGAGCTCTACCTTTTAGTTTTAGGCTACTTGATTTCACTGGATGTGCTCTCTAGCCTTTCAAGTTTATTTGTATTGGGCAAGAAGCCAATGGTGTTAATGCATGGAAACCAGGTAGCTGTCAGGACTACTGCAGCAGCATGTCTAATTCTGTTGTATTAAAGCTGTCACAAAACATTAAGTAAGAGATTACATGAAGTATGTGCAGGGCAAATAGTTTATAATGTAATAAACTAATAAAATTTTGAACAAGCTAAAACACGATCCCTTTTATGTTCCCCCTCCCCCCATTTTTCCTGATTTGCTCATGTTATTCCCCATTCTTTTCTAAATCATGGCTGAAAGTTCAAATGGAGTTGTGAACATATGTCTGTCTGTCTATCTATTTATATTTAAAGTTTTTTAAAAAGGTCCTTTATGTGTTTCTGTTCCCCTGGTTATCTTTTTAATGTGCATGGGGAAGAAAATAACTCTGACAACCTCAGTGTACTATGCCAACAACAGTGAAGTTTTAATGCTGCTCAGGTACTCCAGATGTGCCAGCAATACCATAAAATCATAAATGGATACTTCTTTGGCCCTAAAGTGGCACAAATACATTCTTAGCTCCATTTTATGAATAAAATATTCATCAGTAATAGAGTGTTATGCCATGTCCATTTCAGAAAATAGAAGCTACAGGAAACAGTACATTCTATCTGAAGAAACATGGAAATGGAAAGTGCTGACTTGATAGCAAAGATAAAACTACTGTACAGATTCCCCAGGATGTCTCAAGAGGTAACACTTCTCCACTGAGCAAAAAAGAAATCAAAACTTAGAATAAGTAGTTGTAGAAGTATCTATATGAGAAAATACAGCCAGATATCAATGAATTTGCCCACACTATTGAGCTGATTTGGCCATTGTTTTGTACTGATCCTACCGCCTGGTCATTCACATCTCATGTGTATTCGTTCTCCTGCAGGTGACTGGGAGTGAAGCCTAAAGGAAAAAGCCAGTGCAGATTTGAAGACTGTCAAGATCCCACACACTTGCATCTCTGGCTCCGATCCAGTGTTTCACCATCAAAAACAGAGATACCCTCAGTGCAGAAGGTGATTCACAGCACCAATCTCTCTGCTGGCTACTGCTCCCTCCATCTTAATAAACTAACTCAGGTATTTAGACATTGTAAATATTCTGTCTTCCCAAAAAAGCTAAATGAAATAGGTACTGTGGTAGGGTGTTTGCCCCAGACTCACTACTGTTGTGCTTTGCTCTTGAATTTAACATGCAGATTTAGCCTGATTAACAATGATCTGAGGCTCAAAGATATATGGTGGCACATGAAAGGACAGCTGTCTACAGTGAGACAATTTTTTCACAAAAGGCTCCAACTGTGGCAGTGCTGCAGATCTTTCAAGCAGGCTTCTGCTTCTCTGCAAATTTCTGTTAATTGTCACAGTTATTGTTAACCCAAACAGTATTGTTCTTTCTTTGATTCACTGACACTGTCTTCCCAGGTTCCCTTATATTTCATTTCAAAAAGGAGGAAAGTTTGTGCTGTTCAGCCTTAAAATAAGGGGGTGGGAATGTTTTTCTCCTTTCGTGTAAACCGTGTTAAAAAAAAAAGTGCTAGCCACCACTTGCTTTTTATTTGAATGTTGAACCTGACAATGTCTGTTGCATGTGCTGTGAGAAAAAGGAGTCTAAAACCATGTTGTAACATAATTTAAAGAATAAATTGTGTTAATCTTGTTTTGAGTCAGACTCTCTTCATTGAAAGGATTCTGGAACCCAGGAAACAGAGAGAGAGATGGGAAAAAAAGAGGGATTTCCCTCCTTCATCCTTCCTTCTGCTCCCTGACAATAGTATTGACTGAGTGGCAGCAGCTCACAATGAAAGAGTGGTGAGCAGCTCTAATTTGCCCTAATTCTTCCTGCATTGAAGAAGTGAGACAGCCTAAGCTGCCAAGATGTAGCCCTGCAGTTTCCCAGGGAAATCAAGCTGGAAATGATGTAATGTAGCATTGGGCTTTAAAAGCAGGAAGGAGATGCAAAATGAGGGTGGTGGAACACTGGAACAAGTTGCCCAGAGAGGTGGTGGATGCCCCATCCCTGGAAACATTCAACGCCAGGTTGGATGAGGCTCTGAGCAACCTAATCTGGTTGAAGATGTCCCTGCTCCTTGAAGAGGGGTTGGACCAGATGACCTTTAAAGGTCCTTTCCAAACTATTCTATGATTCTATGAGACTCAGGTGGAGGTTTCAGTCCTGATTAGACTTGGAACCATAGACTTGCACAACTATGGCTCCAAGATGCTCATACAGATTCTCAGTAATGTAAGGGTACAAAACCAGATAATCAGAGAAAAGATAGTAAAATTAGTTATCTATAAAAATTTAATCACCTCTAGGACTGGTAAATGAAACTCTTTTAAGATCATTGTTACTGGCTCAATGCATTTTAATTTAACCTCTGCACAAGTACCTGTTAAAGGGAAGAATTTAGAACATTAATGGCTAGAGTTAGTTTTCCTTGTAGAATTTCTGGGAAAACCCAGAATCCAGAGTCACTTTAATTTACCTGTTTAGTTACGATAATATTCTCCCAACTGTGTTATCTAGGCTATAATTCATTACGTGTGTATTTATTTATTTTTAATTATTTACACAAACATTTTATAAATACTAGGGATCTGGAAATTGTAACTACAGGCTTGGAAAATGTACACAGCTGTACTCCTTTGGGTGAATTATTGGCTTTTGAACTGAGTTCAGTAACAGAAAAAATGCTTCTGATAATGCAGATTTCAGAAATTAGAGACATGAAAGCATCCATCAAGGCTACAACAGTTGTGGTATAAAGAATCACTGTATCCTGTTGCTGAAATAGTTAACAAGTAATTTAGCATACCACTGAGAAGTCATTTCTCCTATTTGAGTGGGACTAGAGCTAGCATTCAAGCTAGAAAAAAAATATTTCATTCAAAAATCTGTTCATAGACTTTTCACATTTAAAGGAATTCATAAACTGTAACAAAGCTATTTCAGCAGAAGTATTGAAATGGAAAAAGGGACTTTTCATCCTGCATTCATCTGCCATTGTCAAGATTCAGAAAATTCTTTACATTTTACTATCAAGAAAACTATGTAAGTACTAGCCTTGTTTAGAAGAAGAGGACTTGGTGAGTATTATATAAGACTCTTGACAGTTTGTTTCCTTCAGGTACTATGATTTTACATCTGAATTTGATCCAAGTGAAGTGCTGAGAAGTGTTCAGCTAATAAAAAAGAGTCTTCTGTGAAACTGTCATATTTTTGGCTCATTTTAATAGGCAGTGGTTTCATGTCAAAGAGACACTTCACATTTTTTACAATTGGCAACTTTTTTTTTTTTTTTAGGAAGCTGTAAAGCCCTGATTGGAGCTGCAGTGAGCTTGTCACCAGAGGCTCAGACTCAAGCCCTTTCCATTGTACAAGCCCTTCGCAATTTGCTTGGCAGGAAACTGGCATGAAAATTGTGCCACTGAACTAACGAGAAAGAAAAACTCCTTGAAGCCGGAGGAATTTTGGACACCTTCATGTTAGCTATTCAGACTGAGACTACTACATGATCTTCCTTATTTCATATGTGGTTTTTAGTCTGGTTCTCCTTGGAAATGTGGTTTATGCAGTTGTGTTGTTTCCCTACTTGTTGCCCTATGGTAATATTTTCTTGTTTGTTATGGGCCATATTCAAACAAATTCAAAAGGCAGTAGTGGTGGAAAATTTAAGCAAAATTATTTTTCTATAAATTTCATTAAAATCAATGTAAGTAGAGGAAAAATCCAAATCAGTGCTCCTACTGAGGAATAAATATTATACACTGTTCTTGGCAGCAGGCTGCTTGCCAGTTGGCACAGGAGTGCTGGCCAGCTAATCAGCCCACACGCAGCTCCGGAACTAGCTGTAGCGTAAGCTGCTACCTGTGAGCGAAGGCATCCTAGGGACTAGGGAGAGGCAAGGAGTTTCTGTGGTAGAAGATTGCAGTGAAGGGATTTGTGGGACAAAAGATAAAAATCCATAAGAAATCGGGCTTTAACAGCATTGCTCGCCAACGTCTTTGTTTTATCTAGCCCTAAATGTATTACAGTAAGAGGAAGTTAAGCGCTATGATAAAAGGAGTGTGCAAACTGAAATAATTTGGATATAACTGAAACAGGAAAA
The DNA here is from genome assembly GCA_009806455.1 of Tetrax tetrax. Lineage (NCBI taxonomy): Eukaryota > Metazoa > Chordata > Aves > Otidiformes > Otididae > Tetrax > Tetrax tetrax. Next base: position 38,263 of record WHYT01013955.1, read on the forward strand.
AAAACACCCTCCCCCTATTTCCATGAGAGTGTGCTCGATTAAAAGCAAAAGAGAGATCCAAAATGAACTGAAGGTTATTGTCCTTTGAAGCTTGTTGACTTCATACCATAGTTTTATTTAGTGGACAAGCAGTGGGTAATAAAATGTATAATTTTATTAAGAGAAAAATACTCATTTGTATTACTAATAATTCCTATATACAGATATTATTTCTAAAAGTGTGTTTCAAAATCTCATAGGTAAAACTCAATCTGAAGCCTTCCTTACTAAGGTAAAAGCTCTTCAGCACAGTACAAGGCTTTGAAGTATTTTCTATTTGTTAGATATTGTGAAGTCAAAAAGGAATAATCTAAAAATATGTAGGGGATGAAATACACTGCAAGGATAGTGATAAAAACCTACAGAGGCAACACACTCAAACACTCCTACAGCAGCAAGTATTCCTTGCAAGTCCTTTCCCTGCAGAGGCATTGCCTCCTGTGAAGGCTGTCTGGGCACATCCCTTGGGCAGAATCACTGCAAGTCATTGCCTCTTGGCAAGGCAAGAGGGTCTAGTTGGATGGCAGGAATTCACCTGCACTGCAGCTTTTGGACAGGACTTTTTGGACAGAATTTTAGCTTGCAGTCTTCTTGTATGCCCAGCAAAGGTGCTTGATAACTCATTAGAAAACAGAACTGTGTCCCTGATCCTCTGTCCACACTTCTCTCTGATGACTGGAGTAAAATCTCACTAAATTCAGAAGTTATAGGAATTCATCTGTATAAATGTTTGCAAAAACTCTAAAGCAGATATTTATGTGCACAAATTACCATCATACATTCTGTGAGGGTAATCTATTACACAAATTTCTCCTCTCCATTAAAAAAAATAGAATCTTTTAATATTAATATGAGCCTTAAGCTTTCTTAACATTTAATGTTAAATATCGTTAGTAGGTTGTTAGAATCACAGACACATCTGTATGAAATCACTAGGAGTCTTTTCATTATCTTCCAGGATGAGATGATGAACTGCTGAAAGAGAAGGAAAGAGTTGTTATGGATCTCAAATTTCACTACATGTTTTAAAAAAAATTCCACCACCAAATATGTAAAAAAACAATGAAAAGTTAAAAGGTTAGCTGATCCGCTGATCTGATAATGCTTCTATAAGCTTTATTGTGAGCTTTGACTGAACTGATTTCAAAACTAAGATTTGCAGGATGCAAACTATAAACTGTTAACGACAAATTGAGAAATCTCCCTTTGTTATTTATATGTCACACGACTCAGTTTTCATTAGTGAGATAGCTGTTTCACTTTAGAAGTCCTAAATGCTGTAAGTGGGTGTTTTAATTTTATTCATTTTTTAAAAAAAAAATCTTAATTCATTTACCCACTAATTACTTAAGAAATAATATGCAGTGAAACAAAGAGTGGGTGTTAAAACAAAATGGTTTATAATACTTGGCACAATTCCCGGAAATCAAGCCATTTCACATCCTTGAGGCACTGCCAAATAGGTTTTTGTTGTCTGCCTCCATCAGGGTAAACAAACATGGTGGTGGCTAGTGGCTGGGGGGAAGCCGGAAGGCCTCGAGGTCGGTCTGGCTTTGTCCTTGTCTCCAGCGCATCTCCACCCCCTGCTACTCCCAAACGCTTCTGCAGATCTGATTTCCCACATTGCCGCGGCATGAAGGAAGTCTGAAAGAGCTGCGTGTATACTTCATAGGAAGGTAATAAGGCATTGCAAGACTGACTTCACACTTCGCTCGTCTGTCAAGGGGGTCTCCCTTTCCCAACAATACCCCAATGTTTTGGTAGGCAGGCTCCAGCCCACTTAGCCAGCGAGGAGGCACGGGTGGAATGCCAGGTATGTCTACAGAGCAAAGTAGCGCAGGCAGCCTGACGCCAGGAGAGAATAGGCAGGTACCTATTGAGTTACAGGATTTCTACAAATCTAATCCACGTGTAATGTGAGACTTATTACAGAGTCAGCCTCTGCCAGGGCTGTGAAAAGTCTGGGGATATGAACAGCCCCAGAAACAATGATCCCAGTTAACTCATTGCAACCCAACATCGGCTGACCAAAACTAATGCTCTCTTATCCTTGTAATTCATTTCTTAAACAGCAATTACAAGCTGTATCTTATCAAGTATTAATAGCAAATGCAAGAAATTACTGATAAGACTGTGGGTGACATTGTGTCTACTGCAACACTGTGTATTTCTAATAAAGTTTATGTTTATTGACTGATATGTATATGCAAATTCAGCAGGAGCATTTAACCACTAACAATACAAAGAAAAGAAAATCAAATATTTCCAAATCTTATTACAATTAAAAGACTCCTTGTTGATTTTTTGGGCATAATGGGAATAAACTACAGCATTTAAAAATGGCTGTCTACTACAAATCTGGAAATTTCAGTCTCTATAGAACTGAATGGGAACTCTGGTAGCCCATTCAGCCTCTACTCAATAGGTATCATTTTAGTCATGCACCTATGGTATTATTTATTTTCAGCTAGTGAATCTTTCCCTCACTTGATATCTTTCCTGACTTTGTCAAATAATTAAGCATAGCCTTTTTCAATCAATTAACATTTAATTTAGATGCCATTGACCATAATGAATAAATTGATTTTATGTTGTGGTTAATGAATGCTCACATTTCTAGATATGGTCTGCAGTTTTTCCGGTTATATTTGAAAACCAGAAGCTCAGAAATGGTAATAAATTATGTTGAATCCACACTCAAGAGTTGCACCTTGCAACAGACTAGTGATTTTGTTCCTTTCCTCAGGCTGTTTAATGGCTACATGACACCTTTAGAAAAGGTCAACTGCTATGGGGTCTGATATTATCGGTTCATCAGTGATACCCATCTGGCTGTTTACTGACACATATATTCTACTCTAGCAACCAAAAGCAAACAAGGCTTTGGAAGAATAGTTGCCCAGTCATGATAGAAGTTGGAAATTGATTCAGGCTGCACTAAGAATTATTATTTTGCCCAATTTGTAACCATTTTATGATTGATGGAATCAGAACCTTAGAGATCGTTTGTAATTATGAGTTTCTCCTTTCTACTAGAATTGCAAGGTAGAAATACTTTGCTGGCTGGTACATGTAATGGGAATATGGAGAATACATTTTATATTTTATATATTTGAACCAAGTGATGTGGAAATTTCATGTCTTTCATTTTTCATGGTTCACATAATTTGAAAATCTTCTGTATCTAAAATTGGAGGAAATGGGCAGAACATAAGGATTTCAAGACATCTAATGAAAAAGTATGCAACCTAAAAATTGCTTTAGTTACCTGGCTGCATAATGAGGGCACCTTCTCAGGCCAGATCAAAAAAAGAGCTTAAAATCTGCAGAAGCTAACATTGCAGAGCCATGTCTTCAGCACCAGGTCCCAGTACGGATGCAGTTAATCCTCACTGTTTGATGTTTGAGGAAGGCAAAGGATCTCCTAATAAGTTGCACAGGAGCTGCCATGCTGTGGAGGATGCCATGTAAACCAGACAATTGGAAAATGTTAAAGATGTGAGTTTACTAAATGCCTGTCTAGGGTAACTCTTTGCTTAATAGCAGCTGGACAACTCATTTGTTCTGTACAGCCTGGAAGCATAGTTTCATAGCAGTTTATGGATCTTGTTAAAAAGATGGAATAAGGATTATTCCTTTCTTCATTCAGCTTCTTGGACCTGCCACTCAAAGTAAGGATCTCAAAACCATCCCTCACACGTAGAAGCCTCTCATGATCTTTGATTGTTGGTGCTGGCAACCAAAGCCTGTGACATTTTGGAACATCATTTCCCCTGCCTGCCTAGAGTTCCAGTATTTCACCTATCTCAACTAGCAAGAATAAAGCTACTTATTTCCTCCTGAAATAAGCAGTAACAAAAGATCAAAGTTGTGCTACTTCTTGATATTTATATGGTAGTTGCAAATGCTTATACATTTGCTTTATTATAATTTACTACAGCAGAAACTTTTAACTCCCTTTGCTGAAGATCTGGACAAAAGTTGATGCTTAACATTTAGGTTGTCACATGAGGTCTCAGCTTGCCTAGTGTTCTTTACTCCTCCTTTTGATTAGTCTTATCCCTGCTTAACCTCTGTGGTAGGTAAAAAGACATTGTTAATCAGTGCTTACATTGTGTAGACCCCTTAGAAATAGCATTCAAAATCTGGAAAAGCAAGAATGTACAGGGTAATCTACAGTAATCTTCTCAACACTAGGAACACTTTTGATTGGAATGATAATGCAGCTGAAAAGGTAGCAACTTTTAAGACAGTCTTCCTGAAGCTATAAGCGCATTAAACCAATGAGAGTGTCGTCATCTTTTATTTTAAAGCAGCAAAATTGAGAGTTTCAGCAACCTCACCTAATAGGTTCCACCAAATGTTACAAAATGCTATGTAAAATGTTGGCATCTGTTGGATTTATTGCAGCTTTGTCTTTCTGTTGTTTGACAGATGGAATACATGAAATATAGTGGCCATGTCTTTGCAACTCAATGGATAAAAAATTTTCAGGATACATTTCTCCTTAAAACATGTAAAAAAGTTTAGCTTATTAACACATGCTTGGTTATTTTCCACATAAGTCTAGAAATTCTAGCCTTCCCAAACATCACTTCCATTTAGATAAAATATATTCTTCTCTCAAATAAAATGTTAATAGCCAATATAAGACTTACTGTATTGGGGTTTTTGGGAGTTGTTTGGGGTGGGGAGGGGCATGGGTTTTGTTGGAAACTGGCCCTGTAGTATTTTCATATTGACTTAACATCAGGCTTTTGAATTTAGGTAAAGTATAGTTATACAAATATTAACATGTGAGTAAAAGTGTTTAGATAGCCAGCTTCCGTCAACCCTATTATTCACATGTGCAATTGTTCGTAAACAGTGTCCATGATAATAACTCGAATTCAGTATCCCAAAAGATCTGCAAAATAAAGCTGTTTAAGAAATAGGAAAAATATGTTCTCCTTAAATCACACTCTCCAAAATACTGAAAAAAATTGTTTTCATATCGACATTTAAATTATTCTAGTTATATTCTAAATTAAATTTGTTTGTGAAAAATTTTCTTTTTTCTTTACGGTGTCTAAAAGAGATTGAAAAACCTGATTTTATATTCCTAAACCTCTCACAAAGGCATAAATGATAAATCTCTTGCATGTTAATTTCCAACCCACACACGTTCTTTTCCCTGAAAGCCTTTGAAACTTTTCAAATATGTACAAGATAATTTATAAATAACTCATCTAAATACTATTTAAAACACACACGAGGAATTTGGCTCAGTGACTATTATATACTATTGAGAGTGTATGTAAATGCATTGTTAGGAAGAGGTGTGTGATAGTCAGACCATTGAAGCCCTCGTGAAGAAAAGAGAAGGGCGAGCATCCCTGTGCTGGTGAGCTCAATTAGTGGACTAACAACAAAGTAGTACTGCTAAAAGTGAAAGCGGGGTTAGGGTAGTCACCAGGGCTATTTAATAGCTGTTCATTTTTTTTTTTTGTGCTTTCCAGGAAATGCAATGAATATATCAATGTCAAAATATTCAAAGTGAACACAATGCACTAGAACAGAAGCTAGGAGTTTTGCTGTGCATTTTCCACCAATCAATCTTTAGAGGTCTTTGAAAGATAACTAAGAAATGTAAGTCATTTGTAGGTACACTGACAATTTCTTGTAAGGGTGTCTACACTATTAAAACATCTGTGTCTGAAATACAGAAGGTCTAAAAACTTTAAAAAGTTACATACATCTTTCCTATTTCCTGTATTCATACTGTATTTATAAATTTAAGGGATAAGTTAATTACTTTGCAAAGCAGGCAGCTAACTGGAAAATCTTTTCCCAACAGTTTCCTCAATTCCTCACCAACATCCTCAACGTGAAGGTTCAGGCCCTACTTTGGACACTTTCTGGGAGCTAACCAACACAAACCAGCTGGTCCCACAGTCACCTCAACTACCCAGTCTCTTTGCTGGGCTCATGCTGGGAAGAGCAAAGCTCCGGGCACCTGCTGACAAACTGGGTTTGTGGCACAGCCTATGCTTCATTGAAGTTGAAGGTTAAAACCTGCGGAGACTGCTCCAGGTCAGCTGACAAAGTCTGGTGCCCCCAGCTCTGTGCTCTGGAGTTCAGGGTCAGGTGGCCTCTTCTTGGAGGCCTGGTGGATCATGTGGATGGATGGCTAATTCATTTCTGAGAGCGGCCTTTGACCTACCTGGCTTAACTGCGTAACTGTACACAGTAGCTAATATTTAATGTCCTGATTTACAAGTCTGCTGTTGTTAACTATTTTTTCTGACTTACTGTTGGCAGAAATTTATGCTCTCAGGGAGTTTCTCTCCCAGCAATGAAACTGAAGACTGAGGACCAGTGCCAATGTTCACAAAAGTAAGCTGTTCTGTTTTGTGTGATCCTATGAAGTTGCTTTTCAAATGCCTCAGAAATGTGTGTTTTCTACCTCATGCTACACATGGCTTTAATTAAAAAACAAAAGCAACTGTCCTGGAAAACTGTTTTCAGTCACAAATGCTAAAACAGAGTAGTAACATTGGTATGAATTGCTTTAAACCAGACTGTTTGGAGCTTCAGGAAAGCTGCATTGTTTGAGGACTGTGCTGGTCTTTGGCCACGTTATATTTGGAACAGGTTCTATGAAGAAAAAGAAAAAGAAGTGTTCCAAAGCCTCTTGCTTTGGAGAGACAGTCAGATCTCTTCACTACTTCACACATTATAAGTTCTTAGACAGAAGAATTGTCTTCGCTTTGTCCAAGTGGCACTCTGATGAGTCTGTCTTCTTCGGCTCATCCCTCGGAGAAGCAACCCAGCATCCTCCTGCCCCAGAGACAAGCTGGGGCTGCTCCTATCTGCAATCATGGTCTCTCCCCAGCGGGGCGGAAGGGCCTGTGCTACATCTCCATCGAACACCTCGCTTGCAGGATGATGCTGATATTCAGTTTCAGCTCTCATGAGAAGCAATGGGTGCCAGGTCTACTGTTTTAGAAAAACAAGTGCCTACTCGATCCTTTCGCATGTACTGGGTTGCATGCAGACATGCAGACTCAAGCATTGATTGTTGCTGCCTCATATAATCTGATTTCTGTTTTCAAGCTTTGCTTTGCAACTGTTGTCACTTAGCTTTCTTTTGGTTTTGTTGCAGGCAGAGATTACAGCAGGATCAAATGTTTCAAGGAGCTGGGGATCTCAGCTTTTGCCTTAAATGCTTTTGCCTTAATCTAGTTGTGCTTTCTCTTAACCCTGGCCATTTTGCACAGATTCTGAGTCAGCTAATGCTCAGCTGTCATGTCAGGAGTGCTGCCACCTGCCCAGCCCTGGCATCATGAAATGATGAATGTCACCAATTGCCTCCGGCATAAACGAACAGGCAACCTCCCAAGTTACTAGCCTGGAAAATAGCTTGTATATCTTAATGGCATCTTAAAGATGGGCTTTTTAGCTTAGATCTTCTCCAAACTCACAGCCTGGTTAGGAATAAAAGTTGCAAATATTAGATGAAGACCCAGCATTAGCTAAATTTGTGATGCAGCCACATCCACTCTTGAATATAAGAAAAGGCAAAATAATAACTAATGTCATCATCATTGCCCAGCGTTCAAAAGGGTAACATTTCTACTGCTCAGCCAACAGGAAAGCTTATTTCAGTGAAGTTGTGATAACGAGTCAGAAAACCTGCTCTAATAGTGCATGAAGATATTGGCAGTCTCCCAGAACATTTCCAGCAAGTGTAAGACCAGCTACTCACCGTGGAGAGGCAGCTGGAAAAGGCTAGCATAAAACAATAGCAGCACATAAACTGTGAAAGTGAGGTTTCATGTTTATAAAGGTTAGTTGCAATTATCTTTCCAGCAGTGTAAAGGTTGCAGAGAGTCTAACAGCTCAAAATCTGCAATGGTTTGTTAATTTATTTACTCGTTCATACATACAGCTGAGCTTGGCTACACCCTGATTTGCGGCTAGAGGGAAAGACCATGAGTGAAATATATATCCTTTTGTATTGGAAATAATGATAACTGTTAGGAAACTCTGAAAATAATGATAAAACCCTGCTCCAGACACAGCAGTGAGATCTGGTTTTACAATTAACTAAATCATTCATTTCGACTCATACAGATTGCTTCATTTCCAGACATAATTTAAAACTGTACAGCAGTATTATTTGCAATCATTTGCAAATTAGTACTCTCATTTTTAATTTGCTTATACAATGCAAAAAAAAATATACCAGAAATTTCTTCACCTTGCTTCTCCCTTTCACCCTTTATATAATCTAAAGGGAACAGTTCTCCAGGTGTGAGATAATAAATTTTCCATCAGTTTTGATCCCATGCCTGTTTTTTAGCATATGACTTCCTTTCTTTGGGTGGGAGAAATTTCTTTGAAAGACAAAGCTACATTCTTTCATGAAAACTCAACCAAAAATCCTTGTTTCATCAGGAAATACACTAATAAATTTATTCTTTCCTGTGCTTAATCATTTCATTAATGTTTTTACCAGGTTTTTAAAATATTGGTAACTAGCAGAACTTTATTTATGATATATAAATATTCAAATTAATTAACATAGTAATAGTCACAGTGCTAGCAACACTTACATTCTTAGAACTTCTCTTAGCATGATATTTTCCCCAGTTAAATATCCTGAATGCAATATATAGCTTGGGAGGTTTATGCCGTTTCCCAATATCTGAATTTTTCTTTAATTTTCATTCTTGTGCTTGCAAATGGAGGAAAAGCAAACACATAAATTTGGGGAAAAAATGCTCTTTAATCATAGCTATTCATTAATGAAAACAGGTTATCCTCTCATGCATACAGTCACATCATCTGAAGGTACATATGTGATACGGAGTCTGTTTTTTCAAATGTCTGTTGCAAACAAAGCTTTTCAAGAGTTTAACATTTGATCTGAATGAGTTCATTCTAACTGGGACAATATTTTCTAACTGGAAAGCATTGGAATTTTTGCTATTTGATCTTTATTTTTAAAAATACTTCAAATAGTTTAATTATAGATATGGTATATAAGGTTCTGGTTTATAAGCAGCGACTTTGCATTGATTTCTGGAGTTTTATAAGTGGAACCCAAGCTGAGACCTGATGTATTTGTGTTGCTAGGGCAAGTAAAGCAGATGGTTGGTTAGACTTTGTGGTGGTGAAACAGCCATGCCTCAGACTCTGACTTTTCCCATGCATGGAATGACAGACTGATTTCTACTGAGAAGGGTCAGGACAAGAGGACAGTGGCTATGATGGGGTGGGTGGCCATACCCCATTCTTCTAAATTCTTTAAGCAGAAAACTCAACTCCCCAAACAACTCCCTGTCCCACCTCTACCTCTCTCTGGCTGCAGTGGCACAGCCTCAGTCTTCTTAAAATTATAGAACAGTTTGGGTTGGAAAGGACCTTTAAAGGTCATCTAGTCCAACCCCCCTGCAAGAAGCAGGGACATCTCCAGCCAGAGCAGGTTGCTCAGAGTCCTGTCCAACCTGGCCTTGAACGTTTCCAGGGCTGGGGCATTGTGATGGTTTAGCCCGAATCACCACACAGTTTCTCGCTCACCCTCCCCCTCCCCAGCGGGATGGGGGAGAGAATTGGGAAGGAAGGAGAACTCGTGGGTTGAGATGACGACAATTTACTAAAATAACAAAGGAAAACTACAATAATAACAGAATATAAGGATACCAAAATATACAAGGTGAACAATGTATGTTTTCTCACCACCCGATGTCCCAGTGACCGATACAGCCCGTCCCGAGCAGCGATCACGGAAACAAAACCGAGCGGCAAGCAAAGGAGCAAAAAGGGAGCCAGCAAGGTAGAGGGAACGATGCCAGCAAAACTGAAGAGAAAGATGGATGCCAGGAAGGCAGATACTCGCCCTGGCCAGCCCCCACTTATATACTGAGCATGACGTTTATGGCATGCAATACTCTCTTTGGCCAGTTTGGATCAATTATTCTGTCTGTCTTTCTCCCAGCTTCCTGCATCTGCAAATTAGCAAGACTTGGAAAGCAGGACGGTGTCCTTGGTCTCATTCACAACAACTCGTATCATCAGGGTGTTTATCAACATTCTTCACACACGAAATCCAAAACATACCAGCTACTGAGAGGAAAAAATTAACTCCATCCTGCCAAAACCAGGACAGGCATCCACCACCTCTCTGGGTAATCTGTTCCAGTGTTCTACAACCCTCATTGTAAAAAAATTGTTCCTTATGTTCAGTCTGAATCTGCTTCCTTCTGTTTAAAAACCATTACCTCTCATCCTATCGCAAGATTCCCCATCTTTCCTGTAGGGCCCCTTTAAGTAAAATAAGGTCTCTCTGGAAACTACTCTTCTCCAGACTGAACAGCCCCAACTCTCTCAGCCTGTCCTCATACAAGAGGTGCTCCAGCCCTCTCATCCTGGCCCTCCTCTGGACTAGCTCCAACAAGTTTATGTCTTGGAGAGCTGCATTCAGCTTTTCCTTGCAGCTCTTTCAGGGACTCCTGGAAATGCTATTGGCTGTGACAAAAGCTTGGACTGTTGTTTGTTTGAACTACCTGGTATACACCTGAATTTAAATATTTTTATTTCCTAAATAGCAGGCTCTAATATAAATAGCTGAAACAAATGTTTGAATGTTGGCTTCATCTTTCCAACTCTTGCCAATGTAAATAAATAGTTCTGTATAGCTGAGGATGCTCTATTACATTTTAAAATAGTTATATTACAAATTGAGTGATGTACTTTTACTCTGAAGTGTCTGGGGAGGATAAAAAAGCAAAACTAGTCCTATGTTTTAGGCATTTATAATTGTACATGCACTTAACTGCTGCTGTGACTGTTCCATTTTTCCCACTTGCACATACTGATGGGCCCATAGCTCTGACTCTAGCTGCTCAGTGGAGTGAAGAAGGAATAAAAAGCGTTTGCCCTATATTTTAGATTTTATTCAAACATGTTTCTTATCAGTGATGTGGGAAAAATTTGGAACATAGGAAGGAAGCAGCTCTTGTCTGTCTGCATTGTCCCAAGGAGACACTGCAGAACTCATGGCATGCTCTAAATGAATGGGAGATGCGGTAATCCCCAAATGTTGTCTGATTTCCTTCCCCTAATAAAGCAAGCTCTCCTCCACATAATGGCTGTTGCTGGTACTTTCAGCTTAGAGTAATTTCAAGGCATACCATGATCTCAGAGCACATTCAGAACAGAATAGACAGGATAAACTATTTCAGTTGGAAGAGACCTACGACAATCGTCTACTCCAACTTCCTGACCAATTCAGGGGTGACCAAAAGTTAAAGCATTTGTTAAGGACAGATGCCTCTTGAACACTGACAGGCTTTGGGCATCGACCACCTCTCTAGGAAGCCTGTTCCAGTGTTTGACCACCCTCTCAGTAAAGAAATGGTTCCTAATGTCCAATCTAAACCTCCCTTGATGTAACTTTGAACCATGCCCACATGTCCTATCACTGCGTACCAGGGAGAGGAGACCAGGAACTCCCTCGCCACTTCCCCTCCTCAGGAAGCTGTAGAAACCAATGAGGTCACCTCTCAGCCTCCTTTTCTCAGAACTAGACAAGCCCAAAGTCCTTACCCACTCCTCACAGGACATGCTTATGGTAAAGGGCCTTCCAGCCCTTTCCCAAGCTTTGTTGCCTTCCTCTGGACACATTCCAGGACCTTCACATCCTTCCTAAACTGTAGGGCCCAGAACTGCACACATACTCCAGGTGAGGCCACACCAATGCTGAATACAGCAGGATGATCACCTCTTTTGTCTGACTGGTTGTACAGTGTTTGATGCACCTCGGGATGCAGTTTGCCCTCTTGGCTGCTAGGGCACAGTGCTGACTCCTGTTGAGCCTGTTGTCCACCAGCACCCCCAGATTCCTTTCTGTAGAGCTGCTCTCCAGCCATTCTTCTCCCAATTTACACTTGTGCCCACCTACTTCAAGTTTAGGTGAAATGAATTTAATTCAGGTAATAGTACCTCAACCTGTTTAATTATGAAAGCTCTAGTTCAAACCTAGTGTATTGGACAACTTGGCCACTGTCCCAGCATGTGGAGATGCTACTCCCCTCCCAGGACTAGTGATACTGGAATAAATATCTAGACCATTTGTGAATTCCATGTGATCAGCAGAACATCAAGACATTTCCACCATCAGAATTTATTTGTAGTCGTGGAGTAAGCACCTCCATAAGGGAAATGCAGTTGCAGCATGTCCACTGATATCTTAGCAGTCATCCAGCCTAGGGTCTCTGAATACTATGATGGTGATTTATGTATTCACTAAGTTTGCCTGCTCCCATATGTGGGATGGTCATGTGCAAAATTCATACTTTGACATCCCTGACAGAGGTGCAGGTCTTCCCATATGGATGAAAACATGTACATGAAAATGTGTTTCTTCCTTGCTCTGTGTGGAAATAAGGACAAACTGAAGTGTTTCAGCTGAAGTTTTAATATGTTATTTTTGTTTTCCAAGGCCTCAGTAGAACAGTTAACAGTTTAACTCATTTCCTATTTCCATCTCAACAACACTGTGTTGTTCTAAAGGAGATTTCCATTTTTAATTGTTTAAAGTTAGCATCTAAATTAGCATGAGCTTTTCCATGGGACCCAACAGGAATAATATTAGACCATACTGAACATTGAAGAAAACTTACTTTTCTAGTGAATGTCTAAGGAGGAATTTGCTTACACATTGTGCCTTCATAGGCAAGTTAAACTGGTATGAGCTGACAGTACTCTAAATTTAAACCTGTATATTTTCATCAGTGTAAGTCCTTTTGTGAGTGGACTCTTCTTTAATGAAGACACAGTCGTCTTCAGTTTGCCAGTATCGCTTCTGAAAATATTTAATCCAAACAAACAAATACAAAAATATTCACTCATATTTGGAATAAGAATGTCCAAATGGAAAGTCATGTAGAAATCACTATTACTGACAAAATTATTCCCTGGGAAAAAGAAAAAAAGGGAAAAAAAAGGCATCTTTCATGACTTAGAAGTGGGTATTAAATATTAATGGATGAGATTAAAATGTATAAGTTTTCATGTCTACAAACATAAGGTTTTGGCAAATTTTATAGGTTATATCTTTATCAGAAATCTGTAAGCAATTTGACATATTTTTCCTTAGAAATGACAGTGTAAATATTCCAAGATACATTCAAGAGCAAGAAAACATCTCCATGCTAAGTTTTCCACATACCTTTCAGTCTGGTAGTTCATTGCTAGTGTTATCTAATAAAACAGAGCAAACAGCAGTTGAGACACAAGACATGAAATAAAGTCTAATCTTGTGACAGGCATTGAATCAGAGGCTTCATACCCCTTTTTGCGTGGCCACCAATGAATGATCCTGGAAACTGACAGGTCGGAGCCTTTACATTTATTCCTGGAGAAAAGATTTGGACTGTTAGAAGCAACCTCTCCTAGAGCATTTTGCTACCTACAATAAGAAGATAAATAAGAAAGTAAAATGATTATTTTTGTATTGAATATCAGATTAAACTATTCACATATAAAATATGGTATTAACCTCACACTCCAAATCCTGCTGACAGAGCCAAAAAATTCCATGACCTTTCAGGCTTCAGAAGAGGGTTATCAGTAGCACTGGACAACAATATGACTTGTTCTTGTTCTAGAAAATACTGCCACAAAAGAACAAGACAGAGGGAAAACTACAGCAGTCACAAACTGTGTGAGTAAAACCATTTTGTTTTTCTGATTTTCTTTGTTGTTTTTGTTGATTTAAATTAGCAGCCTAAACCAGATGAAAGTAGTTTTTCCTGTGGGTTGTTCTTTCTCTCTGCTTTGGTTACTGAGGGGGTCAAAATCCCAGCTCTAGAACTAATAATGGTTAGAACAAAATAAATTACAGTCAATTTATCCACCTTTATTTTTTGTCATTGTTGGAAAGATCTCCAAAGTAAAGAAAGGTAACTAAATCAGGATTCAGGTTTACTATTTCGGGGGAGGTGTTGGCCTTCTTTTTCACGTCTATGTTAATGAATAATTCCTTTTTGAGGCAGTGACGATCCTCTCTAATTTTACTGGAGGAATAAGGAGGAAAACAAAGAATAGGAGGCAGGACAGAATGAACTGAAATGTCTCAAGGAGCTGGAATTTTATAAGTCATCATGGTGAAGATGAATTGGTAGGCAAAGGGCAGGTGAGATGGTCAAAGGTGAATATAAATAAATGGGATGATTCTACAATTTATCATGTGGCTATCGCCTGTACATACACGATATCTGTCCATCCATCTTGTCCTTGGATCTGGCTACACTGCTTGTATATCCAGAAAGATAGGATGAATCAAAGGAAAAGACATAAGCTTGTAAATAGGTGTCTGCGCTTTTTTATGCTAATCTCCTCCTGAGTCTCAATCCGTTTCTACTTTCAGTAAGTAACAGGATAACTGCATAATAACTTTTAGCTACTATCATGCTTAGAAATCACTAAAGCCAGTCAGCTCATTAGTCTGAAATCTTTTAAGACAACAGTTCAGTTTAGAAAGACTAGCACTGAAAAATCTTTAAGAATGAGCACAATTATACAGCAGGCACTAGTACTGAGCTGGTTTGGGGACTGTAGTCTTTTCTAAGAGGATTTATAAAACTTTGCTGCAGAAACATTTTACATTTTTCTGCTCTCTGTCTCATAGTTTGAATTTGAAATGTTATTTAGTCATTATCTATAGACAGTAGAACTATTTTTAATAATCAAGCCCTTCCAGGATCTCAAAATCTCAGAAATTTTCTCAAATATCTGAAAAATATTTAGCTCTATTCAATCCAGACATTAATTTTCATTTGTCTTTAACAGCTAATTATTTGAATTAGCATGATTTCAAATTAAAAGCTACCTAGAATGAGAAGCACTTTTTTTTTTCTTTTTCAAAGTAACAAAACAGACCATTTCAATTGTTCTTCAATTCAAAATTCAATGAAACAGTTCATTTTCAGCACATTTTATATGTATCCTTAAGAAAGACCTGATTAAAAAAAAAATCCAAATACATATAGTTGTCATCCACACTGAAAATATGCTCATTGACTTTAGATTTTTAGTAAAGTATAGTAGAATCCAAAATCTAAATATTTAATTTTGATTTATTTCTTTTTCATTGTGGAACATGTGGAACTGTCCTGGATAAATGAAACCAGAATGAATTAAATGGACATAAAAAAGAGTTAGAAATCTGACCTCTAAAGGGTAAGACACAAAGAACTACGAAAGATGATGAAACTATGCTGCCAGGAGACTGTACTTCACTCAGTTACTCTATTACCGTCCAGCATAAGAACTGTTTTATCAGTAATTTTTTGCAGGGATTGAACTACTTTCTGATCTGGGGAAGAGTAAAAATATATTTCATACAGAATTATGGCTTCATACTCCATTTTCTAGCTGATACTAAAAAGTAAATCTATTCATAATAGGCTTTTGGTTAGTACTAAGATATTACAATACTGTTTCTAAGACAAGCCTCTTTGTAAAAAGTATTCTGCTTTCAAAAATTTCGGCTGGAATTTTCAAAGACCAAGATCCAGCCGCTGGGAGCTGAGAACTAAGTTTCCATGGGTTATAATTAAATAGTTCCCCAAAAAGTGACCTAGGAATAACTGTCTATCTGCATAAGCCGTCTGATCCGAGGTCAGGCAGGGAGCTCATAAGAAATCTTTATAAAGAGCCCGGGCACACTTTCCGAACACATTGCTCTCAGGCTCCTGGTGTAGTGAAGGTAGGCAAGACTACAGCTTCTCTGGAGAATGCCTAGTGCCATGTGAGGACCTGTAAATCTGTTTTAATTGTTTAGACAGATAAGAATACTGGTACTGTGTGCAATCACAGAGTACGCCTCATAGATAAGTCCAGGCATTCAGCTTCCTTGGAAAAATCTACCCACAGCTGCAGGTAAACATTTAGATACAAGTCTGTTTGGGCGACTAGCATGCTCCCACTTACCAGCATAAAAATGAGGATGTGTTTTCCATTTATTTGTGGAATTATTCCAGTTTAGAGAAAGATAAGAGATTATGCAAAAAATACAGTAGACTTCATAAAATCTTACACTATGGGAACTTTTTCCTCCTATCAGGTACTTTTTCATAACAGAAGACAGGAATTCAAGGATCAATTCATTTACAAGGACCAGTTTCAAACACAATGGTTGACATGCTCTGGCAATAACTGCTAGTTACCCTTAGCTTAACCATGTTCTTAAAGTGGAATCACTTTAGATTTCTTACCTAATCCCTTTTGTTACGGTGTGTATATCATGAGAGGAGCGGGGAGAGGTGGGGAGAGATATGGTAATTCACAAAGTTATTCTAACTTGCAAAAGTCTTTCTAGTTCAAAACATCCTAAGATTTGCTTAATAGGACTTTGTGCACATTTAAATACTTAAGTTGTCATTTTAAGGTTTTGTATTTTTTAAACATAGCTGTTTAGTTTCTTATCCTTTTCTTTGGTATGGCTTTAATGAATGGATTATGATGGTCAGTTTGTAATGTCATGAATGAAAGATTTAGGACTGCTAATCTTAAGAACACTGCTTGGCGCCAGTAGACAAACAATGCACTCCCCAGCTTGTTATCTCAGCCATACTAAGCTTTCACTTCTTACCTGCTTTTAAAGACTGTCATTTCACTCATGTAGTCCAGTAAGCAGCATGCACAAGCTTCTCAATAAGGTGTTTTGTATTTCCTGATTATTTTTTTTTAATTTATTACTTCATAATACATTTGTCTATGCTGTCACAGAGCTGAACTGAAATACTTGAATTTGCAAAGCTTCAGCTGGTTTGAAAAATAATCTATTTCAAGGTTTCACAATAAATCACAGCATTGTTTTGGTATGAATTTTAAGAGTTTCAGTTAAATTATTGTGTTACAGCTTTGTTTTATAATATTAACTCTTCAGAACCTTCATTGTTTATTTGGGAATAACCTTTAGCAAAAAAATTAACCTGATATGCAGCAATTATGTAAGAGAATGACATAAGATGAATGCATGTGCTCAGTTATAAAGATTGCTCAGTATCTTATGTATCTGGAATAGAACAGACATCTTGTAACAAATACATGCCATAATAAATTTTGTGCTTTTATCTTATAAGCTGACAAAAGACTCCTATATGAAGCCAAATGAGAGAAGGTACAGCAATGCTTCTCAGATGATCAGAGCCTTAAAACTATGCCTATAAAATTATGTCTTTCTTAAATGGTTTTGTGGCAATTCATTGAATAGTCATGTGTTTTAATGAGTTTTCTTGCAAATATATACATTTAAGACAGAACAAGAACATTGTGTTTCTAAGGATTTTACTTCACTCGACTGTAGCGGAATGCATACTTATGCATAAGGACAGGTTATTTAGTACTGGAAAAGGTAACTAAAAATGAAAACTCCACTTCTTTGATGGGAAAACTGCAATAGCACTTGACTAAATATAAAACACTAAGTACTATTTTTGCATTAATATTCATGTGAGAGGTGTTAAGTATAAAAATAAATAATATCCTACAATTCAATTCAAGACTTTAATTTAAGAAATTTGGAGAATTTCTTGACCAGACTCCTGTAATAGTTTTCCTACTAGTTATTGGAAACTCCAGGATGCTCAAAATCTGGCAATAAATTATATTTCTGAAAATAGTAAGTAATTTATTTTATTATTTCTGTGGAAAACAGCTAAAATTAATATTTTTAAAATGCTTTATGACGGTACTTAAGAAAAAATAACACAAACTTTACTATATAGGACAGAAGAGAGCAGGAAACTTATTTGGAACCTTTACTGAGAGTCACATTATGTATTTTAGTAGTAAATTATTTGTAAACTACATCAGTCTGAAAATCACAGGATGATTGAAAGTAAAGTGTTCAAGTACAAACAAATTTATTTTGGCGTAAAATGCATAGATCAATTTTTTATAGTCGTTCAGATCCAGTTTAAGCCCACAGAATTCATAGAACAGAGGAAAGAGGTTTTGGCACATACGTATTCACAGGATCAATAGTTTATAGTATTAATTCATACATGCAAGGTATATCCTAATCAAACTGATATCTCTCTCTTCTATTGCAGAACATGCAGTCATATTCTAAGTCCTCTCTGTTTCTCATAGTGAGAATTTGTTATGATTCAAGGCCATCCAGTGGGCTGCTGCTGAGACCTTTTCAGATGTTAAAGTAAAAGCTGAGATAGTTATTTCAAACTGATATCTCTGCCACTTTAATACTTGGTATTTGTATAGCAACAGTATCAAAGTAAAAAAAAAAAAATATTGCCATATGTATTTACCTATTTGAAATAGAAAACTCTCAAAAAATCTTTCCAGACAAGGAAAAAACCCAAATCATTAATATAAAAACAAAATATGATGCACAGTCTAAAGATAGCATTTATTTAAATTATATCAGGGATCTCAGAATTACATTTGGGTTATTGTAAAATTTAATTATACCTCAATTTCTTTATGCAAACCTGAGTAATAAATACATAGATAAAACTGACTCCAGAAACATGTACATAAATTGAGGCTCAATAGTAAAATCTTTTTATCTAATATTAAGGTTTTTAATAATTGGCTTAAGGCAGCCCTGCCTGAGTAGGGGAGATTGGACCAGATGACCTCCAGAAGTCCTTTCCAGTCTCAGCCATTCTGTGATTCAGTGAAATCCTTTGAGTGGTTTTTTAAGTAAAGGCAGTTTGATTTTGGAGGCCTGAGCTTATACAGTTCCTATTAACAGCAAACACGATCTGTTTGTGACTACTCTCCAAGTGAAACTGGATCACTTTTGTTTAGATCTCTCTTTAAACTTCACAGTTTAGGTTTGGAAATCTTTCTACGGAAGTAAATTATAGAAAGACAAACAAAATATTTCTTATTCATGTCTTCATCCTGGCAGGTATTCCCCTGTCGTGCTTCGCTTGTCAAAGTTTAGAGAGTCCTTAAAAAACCTTTAGATTCAGCACTGCCTTAGGGTGTATATACATTCCAGCCCAAAGTTGAAAACAGAAGGTGACTTTTCAATGAAAAAATGAGCAGCTAAAAGAAAAAAAATTATTAAGTAGGTAAAAAAATATTTAGAGCAATTTCAGTGAAAGTTGCCATTTATTTTTAAATTCTTCACTAAGGCCTCTCCTCAGTATGTTTTCCTTTGTAGTCCCATTTCAGTGTTTTTTCATCTCTGTTTTTCATTTTCATACTTTAAAGTGCTACAGTTTTATTGAAAAAGAAAACAGAAAAAGTTCACCATTCAGAGAGGAAACAATTCTTAAGAAGCCTTTGGAATGTATACAAGGTTTGCTGGAGGCAGTTTGATTTCACTCTATAGTACTGGCTGTTTAAGTCACAACTAGTCCTTGAACTGGTTTTAAAAATCTCTCCAGTGAATTCTCAGCACTCTGCCTGCACTCTGCAGATCTGGAAATGAAGCTGCCATGTCACTTCATGAAGTAGGTCTTCCTCTACCTTTTTCCACAGGCAGTGGTTTGAGCTGGGAAGTCCCTGCTTTTCTTGGCCATAGTCTCATTGCCATGCTCATGGCATATGTAGCCAAGTTATTAAGCTGCTTATTCTAGAACTTGCTGTCAGTCAGTCACAAAAACAATTCTCCCTTCTTGAAGTTCAGAAAAGGTTGAAACCGTAAATGGACCAAGGGAATTTCTCCTCCATAAGGCAATTCTGTGATAGTGAGTCAGAAAAAAAAAAATATAAATGGCATAGCAGCAAAAATGCCAATAAAAAGATTTTCAGACAGCACTTGGTAAACCATATTATTATCTTATTCCAAGCTACAGAGTTTCTAGATCCATTACATCCAAGTCCATCTTAACATGCCATCGATGGCTCCCTTCCTGGTGGAAATTCACATGCAATTTCTGTAAAGAACATTGTCCAAATTTAAATGCATTATCATCCTTTTAAAGTCATGGTCCATCTGCACAGACTTAGACTCCACAAAACCGTATTAAGTCTGTGAAAATCTTGGCTTCCTGTCAGAAAGGCTTTTCAGAAGGCAAGTATGGCAACCAAAACAACATTTTCTAACATACACAATTGTCCTCTCATAAAAACGATGCTATTTTACCTGCTTTTGCTGATTCTATACCAGTATAATCACTTCTAATACAAGTAGGATTTGAAGAACAGACCAAAAAAACTTGTAGTCATATGTAAGTATGACTACATTTGTTCATAGTTGTTGCTCCCTAAAACTGTAGAGCCTTCTACTACCTAGAACAAAAGCAGATTTTACAAGTAGTGCTGAGAGATATTTAATACTACTCACCAAGGGCAGATCATGCCTGACCAATTTGGTGGCCTTCTATGACAGGATGACAGCATCAGTGGACAAGGGACGAGCAATGGATATTATCTACCTGGACTTGTGCAAAGCTTTTGACACTGTCCTGCACAACATCCTTCTCGTAAACTAGAGAGGCATGGGTTTGATGGACGGACCATGCGGTGGATAAGGAGTTGGCTGGATGGCGGCACTCAGAGAGTGGTAGTCAACAGCTCGATGTCCAAGTGGAGACCAGTCAACAGTGGCGTGCCTCAGGGGTCCATGTTGGGCCCGGCCCTGTTCAACATCTTTGTTGGCGACTTGGGCAGTGGGATAGAGTGCACCCTCAGCAAGTTCCCCAATGACACCAAGCTGTGTGGTGCCGTTGACACGCTGGAAGGGAGGGATGCCATCCAGATGGACCTGGACAGGCTGGAGAGGTGGGCCCGTGCCAACCTCATGAAGTTCAGCTAGGCCAAGTGCAAGGTCCTGCACCTGGGTCGTGGCAATCCCAGGCACAAATACAGGCTGGGCAGAGAATGGATTGAGAGCAGCCCTGAGGAGAAGGACTTGGGAGTGCTGGTGGATGAGAAACTCAACATGAGCCGGCAATGCACTTTTGTGGCCCAGAAGGCCAACCGCATCCTGGGCTGCATCGAGAGGAGTGTGGCCAGCAGGTCGAGGGAGGTGATTCTGCCCCTCTACTCTGCCCTGGTGAGACCCCACCTGGAGTACTGTGTCCAGTTCTAGAGCCCCCAACATAAGAAGGACATGGACCAGTTAGAGAGGGTCCAGAGGAAGGCCACGAAGGTGATAAGAGAGCTGGAACACCTCTCCTATGAGGACAGGTTGAGAGAGTTAGGGCTGTTCAGCCTGGAGAAGAGGAGGCTCCAGGGAGACCCGATAGCGGTCTTCCAGTACCTCAAGGGGGGCCTACAGGAAAGATGGGGAGAGGCTGTTCAGTAGGGCCTGTTGTGATAGGGTGAGGGGTAATGGTTTTAAAATAGAGGAAGGTAGATTTAGACTGGATACTAGGAAAAAAATTTTCACGATGCGAGTTGTAGAGCACTGGCACAGGTTGCCCAGAGAGGTGGTGGAAGCCCCATCCCTGGAAATATTCAAGGCCAGTCTGGATGAGGCTCTGAGCAACCTGATCCGGTTGGAGATGTCACTGTTCCTTGCAGGGGGGTTGGACTAGATGACTTTTGAAGGTCCCTTCCAACTCTAACCATTCTACGATTCTGTAATTTTATGAAATTCTTAAAAATCTGTGTTGTTTTACCACACAATATAGAATTAGAATCCAGAACTCACTGAATGCAGTATCCAAAATGTAGCTATATTCCTAACTGAATAAAGGCATACACCTGTCAAGTGGAGACAGAAGACATTTTAAAGCTTACGCTGGCCCTTTTGCTGAGAATGAAGTAAATCGATTCAGTCAGTATAGGATAATTGAGCCACAGTGCAAAGAAGAATTCTTATTCTATCCCTAAATCTCTATCTTCAGACTGAATTTATAGTTCCACAAACTGTCTATATGAGAGAAAGAGAGAGTTGCTTGTTATTTTGGTCTTGAAGTAATACAGAAGCATATTGAGGGAGTGTGTACTATATATTCTAAAATAGAAAAGAGTGGAGAAGGGCAAACATGGCGAGGGAGAGAGAGAGACAGAGAATCTTTGCAGAGAGGTAGTTACAGTTTGTTCTAGATTAAACACTTTTAAAATGAAATTATAGTTGTGGCCAGTGACTGTATCCTAGTCCAGGGCATTTGAAATTTCATTATATATTTTTTCAAGCTATAATTTACAGCTTGCTTTATTGGTTTTAATGTAGTGCAGTTCTGATTAATCACTGATTGATTGATAATAATGTCAACACATTAAGACACAATCTAGCAAATATCACATATGTAAACTGTTTTTATATAACAAAGGGTTTTCTAGTTCAGCACAAGTCAATATAATATTCCCAGTATAGTAGCTTGTAAGTAAATATGACAGCCAGTGTGTCCTTTTGGAATATGTACCATCTAATAAAAAAATAAAAACAATCATTATACTGCTTTTAAAAAAGCTTCAGCTGTGTGACATATTTTTAATATCGTATGAGCATTATGGGCATAGCTACTGCTTCTAGGAGACGTACATTCTTTGTCACTAGAGCAGTAAAGTGGTTAACTGAATGTTTGTTGTTCTTGATGTTAAACTCAACCTGGCAGAAAAACTTTGGCTTCAAGTGATATCTACTTTATCTTCAATGCATCTTGCTTTCTTTCTTTTCTGCTAATATACATCTAATGCAGCAGGTGAGTGGTTTAAAAAAAAATACCAGCATAAAGATTTGTCTAGAAGGATCCGAAAGACAACACAACTTTGTTTTCCTGCAAATGCAGTAAAGGTCTCTCTATTTGTCTTCTGTGTAAAGGTAGGAGGGGGAAATCCACACCACAGACTTTACAACAATTCTTTACAACAATTTTCCCTTTTCCTTTTTTCCCCACTAGTAAAAATATGCCTTACCAGCTGATCAATGGCAGCACAATGCTTCTTTTCCAATATAGAGCTTTTTTCCTTCTGCTTAGGTTTTTTTGGTTTTGGTTTTGTTTTTTTTTTTTTTTTGTGGGAAATTATTAGCTAATGTGTGATTTGCACTCTGGCAATCACACAGATCCTTTTTCCTGTCTGTTTTGTTCTTGAGTTGAACAATACATATATTAACATTTTTTCCATTCCTTTATCTTAAGTGAATTGGCGTAACTAAAATGATAGGTCTCAGAATGCACACCTACCAGAAAACATTATCAGCTGCCTTTGTAAATACTACCACATTAGTTTGGCAAAATAGATTTTATGCAGTGTAATGACTTTCTTGACTCTACTCTTGGAGAGTTTATTTTCTGAGTAACACAGCAATAAAACCTTATTAATTCTACATACTTACTGATTTGACAGGGAGGAGACAAAGTGGTGCAGGAGAACTGGTTATTTGTAATTATAATAACTACATGTACCTCTTATTCTTCCATCAAACTTTTATTAATTTTTAAGTATGCTAGTTAGCCAACACTGAAGCAAAGCCATTGCAGTGAGTTTCCTCAGTGCAGAAAAAGAAATCCCCTCATAATTCCTCATTTAATAAACATTTATGATAATGAAGAAATTTTACCTGTCATGTCATCAAACCGCTTCTATATTCTGACATTATTTCTGAGATTAGAGCTTTGCAAATTGGCTAGGAGCGTGATTTGCTATGTGGTCAATAAAATATATTCTGTCACATTAAACTCCACCTGAAGTAACCCAGATATCTTCTGAGTATTCACTATATGACTCAGGAACTATTATCGTCACAACCACTTTATGGCTTATGACCTAATTGACTTATATTCTTGATGGGAAGGTAGGTTTCCAGCAGCTTCTTTATAGAATTGCCTCTGCTTACTCAGCAAATACTGGTTATGCACAGATGACCCAGTGCCTGAAATTTTGAAGTGTTTTAGGATCCCACTACCTCTCTTCCTTGTTTTCCTTCCTGTTTCCCTCTCAACCAACAGGGAAAGAAATAAAAACACTTGTTCTCTCAGCAGTTAATTTATGCTTCTTGTATGTTTTTTTCAGTCCACATACCAATTGTTTGAATGAGATTTGAAAGAGCTCGCTCATTAGGCTTTCTGAAGATAATTGCATTGTTTCAGAAGCTCTGCTCATTCTGAAATCCAAATTGGCTTCTGAAATTTTCTCATAGCCTGGTAGGTAAACAGTATGTGGGGTTTATGTTTAACTGTTCGAGAGAGTGCTATTTTGCTCATGATTTTTAAAGCTCGGTTTCAAAGCTTGTTAGAGGTGCAAAGCTCTCCTGAACTATTCACTATGGCTCCAGTTACAGTCCTAGAGCTATAAAGCTCTAGTTATTGTATTTTTGCTTTCTAAACAATCCTTGAAATTTTATTAATATAGTGTAAATCCTTTTACAGCTCTTTAAATCTACCTCCTAATTATATCTGTGTGGTTTTTTTTCTCCTAGATGTAAGGTTAGTTAAAAATGGAAATGCAAGTTGGAAAGACAATTCAGTTTTTATTTCTAAAGCCTAGCAGTTTCAAATCAATATATTCTTGTATAGCAACTTTTTAAAGGCAGAGTAAAAGTAACCATAGTATGCTTGCGGTACTGATGTTGAAAATATTTTAGCAAAAATGGAGGGGGAAGGGAGAAAGGGAGGGAAACGGGACTTTAGACCAGGTGTTTTACTTGAGACTGACAACTGTTTTTAAAACACTGCTGACCCTTTAAGCCCGTATCCTAGCATAATATATGTTTATGTGATACATTGCAAATAGAAAAAGAGAAGATTCTCTAAATATTAGACTAAAATGGGAACTTACTTAGACAGAAATATTATAGCAAGATTTACCAAACAATGTCTGAAAAAAAAGTACAGTGACTACTACAATGTCATGACAGAAGTGCAATAGTTTTATTTAAAAGGACGTATTTTCCATATGGACTTGAACTGAAGCTTACTGAAGGCAATGGAAAGACTCACTTGAATTTTAAATATGGGCCTGCACGGGGTGCTTTTAGCAACTTAAAACATGCTAGATTAAATAGCTTGGTTTCTTTACTTTTGTTGTGAGCCACAACTTTTCCTAACTTTCTGTATTTCTAGTTGTCTAATTAGCAAAGTAGAGTGAAATGTGAGGATTTGAGACATTCTTAGATTTATTTCTATGCTCTGAGAGGAAAAATAACATCTAATTGCTTGAAGCTTGAAAAAGCAATTTTGAGTAAGAATAAAATGTCCATGAAGTGAAAATAATGGTTCTTATTCTGCGCGGAACAGATTGATTTACTGTAATTTTTGCATGTACAAAGACAACTTAAGAGTTAATTCTGACTTCTGTAAACCTGAATTTCCCTGCAGTTGTGATGAAGATGACCATTATTCAAAGAGTGGCATTTACAGGAAAGTCTACTTAGGTATGGCAATTCTGTGTCTTGGAAATGGCTTCACTCACCCTGATGGGTTTAATCCTGGAATGAATGATGCTGGTTGTGGTTGTGCTGATTACTTTGAAGAAAACAGAATTTCATCCCCTCAGTGACAGAGAGGACTGCTAATAGAAACAAGCTGAAGGAGGGAACTATCCACTGGAAAAACTCCATTAATGGAACTTAATGAAAACATAAGAAATCGTTATTATTTTCTTCCTCCAAAACAGTGTCACATATTCAGCGAGTAAAAATGTTATAATACTCAGCAAAATTTATTTTGTGAGCTTTTAGTGATTCCAGTGTTTTTTCTCCAGAACTCTGCTCCTAGAATATGCCATAAACGTGTTGGGTTTCTGCTGAGGAAAAAAAAAACCAATGCAAGTACACGACAAATATCTTCTGGGGCCAAGAAACAATGTCAGCAAGTGAGAGAGATAGAATGGACAAAGAAATGCTGGCTTGTGTTTGTGAGCAAACCACTGATTAAATTACTGACAATTAATAATAATTAGTGCTTCAGAAGGTCATTGTACAGAACACAAAAGAGAGATTCTACTAATTTTCCCACAACCTTTCTAACTGTGATCTTGCACATGTAGAGATGCATAGATTTAAATACACCAGGTTTTATTTAGGTCAATAATGAATTCATTAGTGTACATACATGCACAAGTAGAAAAGCCAGCATGATTCTTGTGGCCAAATTTATACTGCTATTGAAATTTCAGCTTTTACAGTCCTCAATTTTTGAGGTTTTCAGATTTGTAAGTTTGATGGTGCGTAAACATATTTTTGCATTCATTTTCCTATGATTATTTTTAAAGTTTGTGGATTAAAAGGGGGGCAAGACAGTGGCTGACACATTACATCATTTCACTCATAGTCCAGTTTATGTAGAGAGTCCAAAGGATGAAGTGCTGTACTTATTCTGAGTTGGTACACCAGGCCAGCATGCATCTGATAAGCCAGTTTTTCTCATCAGCAACATACAAGAGAGTGATCTGGCTAATCTTGTATCCAAAGCCCTGGAAAACAGATTATGATTTGCATATGGATCAATAGGTGGTACCCTTATGACAAATCCCATAAAGGTTCAGGTGCACACTGACTCTGTAGCAAGGTGCTTTACCTAGGGAAAGCCAAAGTAAAAAGAAAATGCACACTTGGATATGGATATGGATTTTTAAATCATAGTATTCATGCATTAACATATTCAAGATGAATGTGTCGTTTGCTTCAGTGCCTTCAGAAGCACTCTCACTCTCAGGTTGTTCAGTAGGGCCTGTAGGCTGTTCAGTAGGGCCTGTTGTGATAGGACAAGGGGTGATGGGTTTAAATTAGAAGGAGGTAGGTTTAGATTAGATATTAGAAAAAAATTTTTTACAATGAGAGTTGTAAAAGAGTGTTGTAGAGCACTGGAACAGGTTGCCCAGAGAGGTGGTGGATGCCCCATCCCTGAAAACGTTCAAGGCCAGTCTGGATGAGGCTCTGAGCAACCTGATCTAGTCAGGGATGTCCCTGCTTCTTGCAGGGGGGTTGGACTAGATGACCTTTGAAGGTCCCTTCAACTCTAGCCATTCTATGATTCTATGATTCTATGTGTTAAATGCGAAGACAACACGCTGAAGTAAGTTTGTCTTGCAAGGCACACTGACAGAGCAAGGAAACAGATGGTCACTCATTCTGTATGTGCCCCATCTTGTTCAGGTACTGCGATCCGCACAGTACCTTCACACAGTGTAACAGAAAACTTCCAGAAACCCAAACTGGATGGACAGACCCACTGACTGGGTTGTGGGTAGGAGGAAGTCTGCTTGCCTGAAACACAGAGACACGTTCAGAACCACTGTCTTGAAATTCATGTTAAAGCAGTCCTACTGCTCAGTGAGTAGGAAAAACCTGGAAAGATTTTTTTTTTATTCAAGTCAGCATGAAATCAGGGGAAATAAGTGAGTAAAAGATGCTTCCTAGAAATAAGACAAGTGTCAAAAAGAAAAATAGTTGCACACACACACAAAAAGTCTCAGGCTTCATAAATGGCTTCCTCCTTGATTTCTCATTCCATTCAGTAGTACTTCTGGGGATGTTTTGGGGCTTTCATTCAACAGATTCCAGAGTTTATTTACTCAGATGAATGACTACACAATTCCTAGGGTGCATTACGTCTTTTATAAAAAAGAGATAAATAAAAATATATAACTGGAAGTCAGCATGAATCCTCAGAGGTGAATTTCACCTCCGAGTAGGAGGGCTTGCTCAGGGTTTAACATCCTGTAGAAGCTTCATATCATGACTGTGGGATCATCTCTATGAGAGTGCTCTTCATTTTGTAGCAGTGGAGCCACATGCTTGCCCCAAGGAGTTGAAGGATGTATATTTATATAGATTCAGGGTATAAGTGAAGCAGAGAAGGTGCAAGTATTTCTCCCACTGCCTTGTTCAATAATAGGAAACAGTGGAGGAAAAAGAGACATTAACCGTGCTCCTCTCCTGGTCTTACCACTATTTTTTCCCCTGTGCAACTCATCTCTATCACTGCTTTGTAGATCTAAATTACTCAATGTTTGTGTGGGAGACCTGGATTTACCTGTAACACATCGACAGTCTCCTGTCGAGAGCAACAAATGTTTTGAGTTAATTGTACAGGTTATGTACCTGGATAATTATGGATTTTAAAGTTACGGTTTGAGAGGGAAGGCAGCTATTGAAACTTTTAAATGGTCAAAATGTTTTGCATTTCAGGAGTTAAAGTGAAACAAAGTATATGTTAAATTGATTTTTCCAATGGAAGTACCAGTGGGACTTGACTACTCCATTAATTTTGAGGCAGAATCAGACAAACAACAGAAATGTAATTTTCCCCTCTTCACACAATAATCCTTTTAAAATCAAGAGCTAACTGGAAGGTCTTTTTTTTTTCCTGAAAAACCTAAAAACATCTCTTCAATTTTTAAATGTAATATTTTGCTAAATCCATTATTGTGTATTGTGCACGATTACTGTTCGAAACTAAGCAAATACAATACACAATGTTAAATCTTGTTTACCAAGTTGTTTGTGATATTTTCAGATGTACTTTTCTGGGTCACTTCAAACTTACTAAAAACTGTCACTTCTGTTGTACTTTGCCAAAACCAGAAGTATTCCATTTCACTATCTTATCAGACATGTGCACTTCCAAAGTTTCATTACACTTACTTACCCTAATATGAAAGCCTGCTTTTTCCCTTTCCTCTCCTAGCTATCTGGTTACCACACCTCTGTCATCATCATGTAGACCTTAACAAAAATGACCTAGAGAAACTTAATAGAATTTTCCTTCTTGTGAAGTAATCCTCCCATTTGTATAGCCAGCTGTGACATTCTGTCAGACACACAAACCAATTCTAATAGCCAACTGACAGCTCAAGATGTTCCCTTTTACCACCACATTTTGACAAGCTAAAAACAGAGTTCAGCTTTTAGTTTGAAGAATAAAAGTTTATCCCACCTGATAAGTCACTAAGGAGTCCCTCTTAGTGTCTTAGTAATGAACGCTCTAGATGATATTAAGAAATAATTCTGGTTTTCTACAGATCATCTGACCCATTCCATTACATTTACAATTTTAGTTGTATGGAATTTTAATTAGAAAATAATGATTTCATAAGAGGAAAAATTAATTCCAGGGAATAGAATACTGCTTCTGCTCTCCAGAGAAAGACTGAGTTCAATTGTTGTGTAAAAGTTTATTCAGAGCTTCTATGTCTGGTATGGAAATATTCCTGCTTTATCTACAGTGTATTCTAGAATAGGGCTTTAAGAATAGGCTCTTATGTTTCCAGACTGTGCTGATGATGGAGGCAGTGTGCGTAAGTTCCGCAAATATTTCTTTATTTCTCCTGCAAAGACTTTTATCAATGGAGAAATGCTATCTTTCTTAAAAGGAATGTTGCCACTGAATTTAGTGGAGACAGGGTTTTAATCCTGAAACATTTTATGGGAACTGTAAGGTACTGAATGCGGTTTTCTCAAAGAAGCTGAAGAGAACTGAGAGAACATAATACCTCAAAGGATCATAACTGGACAGAAAATGCAATACTTGTGCAAAAGGAAAAATGTAGTGGTATAAGGATTCAGTCCTGAAAATCTTGTCTACATCGTTCTTACTGTTTCATTAGTACTATTCACAGTGGTAAACACTGCACTTAGAAACATTAGCTGGATTAAGGAACAAAATAACCTTGTGTGGTTCATTTATTTCTGCAAGAATGGATTTTAAAATCTTTTAATATGCACTGCATAACTTTTATATGCGCTGCTGACGCAATGTATTTTTTCTTGCTTCTGGATGGTTTCTAAAGCTTTTTGCTTTGCATCCTCTTTGCTTTTTGGGGTGGTGAACACTGAAAACTGAAGGAGAGTGTAAGCTAGCATATTTTATGTGACTTTCAAAATCTAACATGCAATAGTTTTTCTAAGGCCAAATTTTTAGCTGTACCAAGCAAGTCACCCTAATTTCTACTGATCAGCAAACCTTAAAGCAGGCTTCCATAATAAAACTTCTCTGTGCTTATCCAAGAACATATATAAATGTATAACAGTCTCTCTGTCCCTCTAGATTTTACGATAACGGGCAAAGTAGTAAGCATTAGGCATATCTTGCCCAAACAATCAATAATCTACTGTGTACATATAGGCTAAGGAAAAGAAGTACATGGAAGCATCATACATAAAATATGATACAGGGGACAGAAAAAAAAAGGGCCTCTTATGTTTTTGATAGTGGAACAAGTCACCTTTTAAAATACCCATTTCTTCCGTTTCTTCTTAATGCACTGTTTGCTTCAGTGCTACTTTCTTCTTGATTGTATGAATGATATGGAAAGACTGGTATTTTCTAGTAGATTTCCACCGCAGCTGTCCTTGTAGGTATTCAAACCTTAGTTCCTTCTGGAGGAAAAAAGAAGAGTGAGCTTGTTTAAAATGACAAGGATACAGAAAATAATTCCAAGAAAGCAATAGATTTGAAATAAAAATGTAACATCTGCTAGGCAGTTTATTCACAGTGTAAACAAGGATTAACACCAGCAGTGGTGCAGCAAATACTGGTCTCAGCACACATATGTTTAAATATCACAACCTGAGTACAAGAAAAATTACTTCACACACTTGGTATTTCAAATTGCTTTTAGATTCAGTAGCTACTCCTAAAACAATAACTATACTCAATACAAGGGATAGCAAGCAGATTCAGTCCAGAAAGCAAATAAGGTAGAAAGTGAGTTTTCCTACCTTCTCCTTGGTTTTACGGTAGAATATCATTCTAAACAAGGAGAAATACAGGGCTGCTACAACATAAGCAGTTACTTAGAATAATCTGTTTAATCTTTTGCCTCCAGGCAAGTGGGTTTCACAGATTTTCCTGATGTAATTACTGTCTTTCTCAGGGGGGTTTATTCTTCTCTAGAAGGAGCAGGTTATAAATAAACATTTTAAAAATCAGCTCCCTATCCATGTTAAAATCAACTGAAGCTCAGCAGCTTGTGATCAAGGATCAGATACAACTTCAGGAGTAGATGCTCTCGTTGCTGACTTAGAGCTCAGGCTGCAGGCATATGGCAACAGATGATCACCATTAGGGGTGTTAATATAAGGTTAATTGTCCAGGTCAGTCCTCTGCTGGCAGGCACTGGCTACATACAGCTGTGTATACTATCATCAGCTGAATGGGAGCCGACTGGAACAATCTGTATTCTCTGCTCTGACTACCTGTCCTCCCTAGCACAGAAGGAAAGCAAGCCGATGAATTATTATTGAGTTTGAAAGCACTAAAGCAAGAACCTTTTGGTATTTGTATCCCCAACTGGCAAGTCAAAGAGACATCTTTTTGCCTTTTGACAACCTGGTTTTTAACTCATGATAAGAGATCTCAAGGCATCGTTCCCATAACTTCTGCCTCTTTCTGGACTGAGAGCAATAAATAGTACTCTTAGGGTTATCTTTCCCTGCTTCTCCCTCTGCTGAGCAAACAGGATGGAAAAGCATCTTCTGAACAGATGGATCTGCTGATGACCAAATGATTCCTTTGTACTGAGAATAAAGCTTCAACCGTCCCTTCCATAGGTACAATTGGCAATGGACGTGGATTTAAGAGGCATGATTCAAGTATGAATTGAAGGAATGGGACAGAATTCAGGTACTTCTGTTGTCTGACCTGTTTAGCCCTATTACAGGCCGTGGAGATAAAGGCAGTAGTTCACCTGATGGCAATATTTAAGGAAAGAAACCAGATGCACGCCATTCACATTATTCTACACAGTTTTCATGTGTATTTATAGAGTTGATGGCTATTACAAACGCATTCAGTGCAACTTGCTTTTCTTCCCATGTTTCTGGATCACTCTTGTAATGGCACAATTGAGCAAAGGGGCAGAATAGGTCCCTTAAATATTACCCTAGATTTCCAGTAAGACAAGTCCAAAAAGGTCTGCATTCTGAACATGGTTTCCTGAAAGGAAGTATGGAGAGAGAAGACCACAGTACCCTAGAGAAAAATGGTGTGAGATCATCAGTGAATGCAAGGAAGATAGGTTAGAACCACAGAAATGACAGTAATGTTTTTCAAAAATGGTGGAAAATCATAATGTCCTTCACTACACAGGTGAAACATATTCAGTCCTAAGGGTAAGGACAATATTTTACTCCAGCTTAATGAGGATGAAAGTCAAAAAGTAGTCATGTTAGAAAGAGAGAAAATAAACAACGATGATAATTAACAATGCTTCCTTCCTTTTCCTGAATAAAAGTCTTGGGGTTAAATTAATTTTGCTGTTATCTTATCAAAGTCTGTGAAATTTTATCAAAATGCAGTCTGACTTGTTAGAACCATGTGGGCAGAGTGAATCTTACCATCCCGTGAAGAATAAGGACGTTTTGAAGGCTACCCATATAGCTTCTGCATTCAAAGGCCATCTTTGTAATTTGCTGAGTGTCCTTTGATGGGGGGACAGGTACTATTACTTTAAGCTTTTAGAATTTCAGATACATAGAATTATATTTATTTACTCAGTATGTATGGTCTCAGCTACATTCCAGTTGTGGGCTGAATTTTATGTATATCTAGTCAGTTCATTCAAGCAAAGAGATTAAGTTTAAGGGGAAAATCATTGTGGCACTTTATTTTTCCTTTCTTTATTTCCAAATATTTTTGACCCAAACATTAGCCTCTTTATGTCTGGCTCTTTATAAGATCTTTGATCTCTCCATGCTGTAGACAGAGTATTGACTTTTTTGCTCCATGCAAACCTGAGTAGTGTTGCTAAACATTTTAGTCATGCTTACATAAAATCTCCCAGAAAGTCTAACCTGAGCCGCTTGAGTTCAGGTGATGCGTCTTCTCCCTGACCTCTTCTGCCAAACAAAGGAGAAGGGGGAGGGACCTCTTAAAGAAGTAATAACCACTTTCTTGGAGCCTAACAGGAACACGTACCTAGTCTTTTAGGCAGTGAAGCATGTGCTGGCAACTCTGAAACAGAAAATATTGAGGAGAATTTTTTAAAAGGATCCTGCACGTGCACATACATACATTGCCTGCAATGATGGGAACTGAATATCATTCGGTGAGGAGATATCTATTAGAATATAGATGTAAATTGAATACACTAATAGGAATAAAACAAACAGAGAAAGAAGAAGGAGAGGAGAATGACTGCAAGGCCAATGTCCAATTGGATATCTTGGTCACTAACTCACTTGTTGTTAGGTAAAAATACAAGTGATTTCAGTAATCTCTTGAAGACACCATTGTGAATGAACAATTTGTTACAGGTACCACAGTAGTCCAAAGAGTTAAACAGCTCCAAAACTAACAAAATCAGTCAAATTTCCCAAGGAGCATAATATTGTTCTTCTGTGTATACAGTCCTCTTTTTCCTTAGGTTATGAGCCAGGTGTCTCTCGTTAAGTCAATCATCATCAACCAGGCTTGGCCAGCAAGTAGAAAGGAGAAGGCAATCTACCTTTATACAAGCATTGAGCCTAGACTGAACTATTATCTTCAATACCCTGTAGTTCAAAACATAACTTCTTAGATTGCTCAGATAATAACTGTGGCCAGCCAACTGTTTGCAGTGCCTATAGCTGCCGGTTTCAGAAGGCAGATAAATATGTTAAATCTCTATTAGAGCATTCCGTCATAAAGTGCACCCAGCTGCAATACCCTGTCTTTTCCCTTAACACCTCTAAAAAGGTGTATGAATGCCAGCCTGTGCTGTGGCATGGAAAGACCTTTTAATTTAATTATTTGCAGCTGGACTATAATGGTAAGTAATTTATACCAGCTATTGAAAAAAAAAGAACGATACAAATAAAGACAATCAGTAAATGCATAAGAATCACCTTGCTTATAGAACTGCTGCTGAGGGCAAATGTATATTCTCAGTGCTCTTTAACACCCTGGGATGTTTAATACTGTGTCCCCTAGAGAGTGACCTTGCTTTATTAAGTACTACTAATTTCAACTGGACAAAAGCACAAGGCTACATCCACCTATGGATGAAACCTATGGCATTCACATCTGAAGTACTTCAGGGTAGATTTGTCTTAGGTTATCAGAAGTGGATATGTATTGCTCGTCCCAGTCACTACAAAAGAGTTAATATCTGCTTTTTTAAAGGCAAATTGTTTTTATTTAAGCAAGTAGAAGTGAACAATTATCTTACATAAAATTGCAGAGATTTTTACTTACAAAAATCAGCTTTGTTTCTGATACCAATGCACAGAAAACCTCCTCCAACATCTTCTTTGTTCACTCAGATGTTTTTTTTTCTTAAATAAAATACATATGTAGTCTCATTTAATCCCCTAAACCTAAGATCAGATCAGAATATTTATTTGGCTTCACCCTCAAGAAGACAGCTCTTTTCAAAGTGAAAGTTGTATTTGAAAACATCATTCACATGAGATTTCTCTTTGCTTGAGGAAATATTTCTACTGTGGCATGAGCTGCTTTTCTTCATGCCGTGTTATTTGTGTGATTGTTGATCTTCCACATGGAAATAATATGAACAGGTAAGATTATTTTTTTTTTTTAATTCATTCCCAGCTGAGGAGGAAAGATGAAACAGCAAAATCACCTTTCATTCTGTTTGAAGGAATTATTTTCATGTAGTAAAATCCCATACTCCTTATTAAGCTATTATTCACATTATCTTTTTTTTTTTCCTAAAAGAAATAAAATCAAAGGAGCAGGAATTAATCTAGTTTGAAATAATAGATACAAAGACTCAAATTATTAGTGGTTCTGTAATTTACAAAGTTTGGCACCATGACATTATAGTGTTGGGTACTTTAGATATGTAGATAGATAGATAGATAGGATTAGAAAGTTCAGACCATTCTTGCTTGATTTATTACTTCCGGCAAAACCAATGCTCCTAGTGTTGAGTCCTTAGGAGATGGCAGCATGTGGGCACAGTTTCACCTTCCAGATCAGGCAAATAAAGAACGTAATATTTTCTACACAGTTAATGCTGGGAAGATGTTAATTACTTAGCAGATCCCTCAACTGATTTTTTATCATTATGACAGAACAAGGGAATGATATGTCCAGTATGGAAAAGCTGGCAGAGAGCTACCTGGCAAGTTTTCAAGATGGTATGCAATCAGGCAAAAAAAGTAAAATCAAAATGTCGCTTGGGTTTGTTTTCTGATCAGACCACTTTTGAAGTGTCAACCAGCAGAGGAACGGAGTATTAATAAAATAAAATCTATATTGCTCATTTCTAAATGTTGATGATGACTTGAAAGACCCTGCAGTGCTGTGAAATAATTTGGTGAAAGTAAGGAGAGTTGAATCAAGATTTGCTAACCTGGAGGTCAAAAGTAAGGCTCCTCAGTGGACTGGCATTCGAAAATACAGAGTATCTCTCCTAGCTGTGCATGTATTTCTACAGATGTGCATTACTTTTAAAAAACGGAACACTACTATTATATCTTGGAAGAAAATAGAGCTTGGAAATAGCTAGCATTGACGATGGAATAACCATCTACTATTGTGTAAAAGTGGTCTGTAAGAAGTGCGGTGCAGCTAGTTAAACGATGCTGATAGAATCTAAACTGGAGCCTTCCCTTGCATTTCTTCCTGCACCCTTCCAGACCTAATGCTGCCTTAATGTACATTTCTGAATCTAATTGTTTCTGAACATGCAGCACTCAGACTTAAAGACTGATAATAAAATACAGTCATCCCTGCACCATGTACTGAAATATTACCTTATCACTGGGGTAAAAAAAAAAAATGATGCTTTGATTAAATTACAGTCAAACAGCAAAATGTCCAAAAATCAGGAATCTCAAGCAAAATGATGATATATCTGAAAAATGTAAGAAAAAATATTGTGTAGATTACAAAAATAAAATAATCTAAGACAATTAAAATCAGTTGGCTGGTCTGTGGCCGATGTACATGTGGGAGCTCTAACTGAAATACCTGATACAGGTAGATACTCCAAGATTTCACAATCTCACATTAAAACCTTCATAGGCCACAGTAAACAGCAAGTCTGATCGTGGCCCCTCCAGCAGCTTTTCAGATAGGTTGATGGGCATAAAGAAAAATTTCAGGATGAGATTCTGAACTCCTTTCAAAGCAGTTTTAGTCTGTCGTTCTGTGCTCAGAACCTGTCTAGCCTTTGAGTGTGTCTAGAATTAAAGCACACATAAAAAAAAATAAATTCCAGTAATGTTAGGGTGAATATATTCAGGGAATAACTAGGCTTACGCTCTGAGAGTACAACAGTACCAACCACATGGGCATTACTTGCAGAAGACCATGAATGGAGGGCAATGTTATGCCAATTCATAATCTGAAAGAAAATAGCAGCAATCTCTCAGCAGAACTACTTTACAGCAGAAATTACTGAACCTTGGTAACAGTGGGTTAATCTGCAGTTCTTATGAATTTGTCACAAGCCTTGAAAATTTTAGTGAACATTCTGTCCAGATTTCTGGACTTAGGTTAATACATGAATCTCAGTGTTCATTTATTTTAATAAGCACAGATTCCTAGACTTGTAGGGAGATTATAGAAAGTCTTGAAAATGTAACCTGACTGCACTCTACTGATTTAGAATGTTAAAAAATTGAACAAAAGGAACCAAAAGAGAATATTTTTTAACATTTCATTATTTTGAGAGCCTTACTCAGAGTTTTAGAATCTTGAGGATAGCAAAATTAGCATAGTAATTTTTTGCAATGTACTACATGTCAAAATACTTCCAGTTAAGGAAAGTGATTTTAAAACACTTAAAAATAATTATTTTTATCATACCTATAAATTTAGGCATCATATGAAGTAGGAACTCAAACAATATTATGTGGAAAAAGAGTATTTCTTGAGCACCTAAGAAGCTCTTCCATTTTGCCCATTAAAAAGGCATGTTGTAAAACAGAAAATGTAACACAAATAATGAAATGAGCACACTTAAGAGGAAGGTAAGGTGCTGCTCACCAAAAATTGGTGATTGGAAGTGGGAGAAATTGTTTTCCCACCTCAGAATATATTCCTTAAAACTGGCAATATCTATATATAGATATAAGCTTGAGAGTTGAGGGTGTGAGGAAGATAGAAATATCTGTGAGAACAAAACTGGACAGAGGTTATCCCACAGCATACAAGAGCAGGTAAGTAAAAACTGGTCTGAATCAAGTAAAAAGGTCTTCAGCCTGAGTTTTCCTCATTACAGTTAAATGCTCTGATCACCAGCTATGTTCATCTGTGGCACAAAAGGTCAGGGATTCTCTAAATAATTGAACAGAGACATTGGGCCAGAAAATTAGAAGAGGTGGTTCATTGGTCCAATGATTAGGACATTCAGCTTGGGTATAGACGACCTAGTTTGTATTATGACTCAGGCAGTCAATGAAGCGACTGAACCCACGGCTCCAAAACAAGCACATGAGACAGAGGATAGCAAAGGCCTCTGGATGCCTCAGGAGGTGAGCAACACCCACCACAGCAGCTTGAAGAGGCCAGGGCTGGAAAGACAGCAGAAGAATGACTCAGGCTTAGTGCTCAAATGTGGGAAACCAAGGTTTAAATGTCCATTTGGAATCCAAAGTTACACAGGGAGAGTTACTCAGCTTCTTAGGAGGTATTTCTTTCCCCTGAGTTACCGTAGGGTGATGTTCTCTTGTTGTGGTTTATCTCTAGTCACCACACAGTTGCTGGCTGACCCTACCCCTCCCCAGCAGGATAGGGGAGAGAATGAGGAAGAAAGGAAAATGCATGGGTTGAGATGAAGACAGTGTACTAGCATAGCAAAGGAAAATGAAAACAATAACAAAAAACAGGAATACTAAAATACACCATATAAGCAATGCAATTTCTCACCACCTGACATCCCAGTGACCAATACAGTCTGTCCCAATCAGCAATCCCAGAAACAAAACCGAGCAGCAATCAAAGGAAGGAGAGAGAGAGAGAGAGAGAGAGATACCCGCTGGACAACCCCCACTTATATACTGAGCATGACATTTATGGCATGCAATACTCTCTTTGGCCAATTCGGGTCAACTGTTCTGGCTGTATCTCTCCCAGTTTCCTGCACCTGCACATTAGCCAAACCTGGGAAGCCAGACAGGGTCCTTGGTCTCTTTAGCAACAATTCATACTATCAGTCATACTATCAGTGTGTTTATCAACATTCTTAATATATCAAATCCCATATTAAATCCAAAACATGGTGGCTACTGAGAGGAAAATTAGCTCCATCTCAGCCAAAACCAGGACATCTCTGTATTAAATCTGTTGTGAGCAATGTGTGAATCTGTCCCACAAAAATCTTTGATTTTAATGACTTCATATTTTCATCCTTTAAGACAACCCTGTTTTCAGATGTGCATGCAAGGAGCTCCACTACAAGCAGAGGCTTCTAGAAGTTACAGAGAAGATGGCAAACTTTAATGCAATATTTAATTGTGTTTCTTCTCATTATTGCTAATAATGGCAAAAATTCATAAATATACGTGAAAGTGGTAAAAAAACCCCATTCACTGGATGCATGGAGAGGATCCAGGTATGCAAGTTTGAGACTAAATACAAGCATCCTAGAAAGAACGAAGGGAAAAATAATCATACCACTTAATCGAAAGAAGTGCTTATGCAAGCACATGCAGACTATAATGATAGTGCACTTTGAGGCTAGTCATGGAAATGTCCAGATCACATTACTGTCAAAGTCAATAGTACAACTGTGGATAGATCTAAACATAATATAACACAACAATCCAATAGACTTTTAGAAATGAATAAAGACATGTCTATAAGATGCTCATATCTTGTTACTCCAGATCTCTTAAAACTACATTATAGCATAAAAATTGGATAAACTATGAAACGTTCATATAGTTAGTCCATATTCTCTGTTACAAGTCTCTTCCTAATTGCTAATGGAAAAATTCAGAAGAGTGAATGGCATTCTGCAGTGGGTAAAAACAGGAAAAGAGCAACAAGGAGGCCTTTCTGCTGAAAGCAGCACCTTTTTTTTTTTGTTGATGCAGCAGAAAAAAAAAGGTTAAAAAAACATGTGTTTATACACAAATATAATTTTTCATATATATATGTATGTATGTATATATGTATATGTATATATAGCTATGTTGGATTTTTTAGTGACAGAGACCAGAGCCAGACACTGTGGGGCTCAGAAGAGCAGTAGAGAATTTGGAACTCAGAGCAGCTGGATTCATCTGGTGAGGCCAGAGCAACCCAGCAGCAACAAGAACAAGTGGCCATAGAAATCAAAACCCAGCCCTCATCAACACTCGGCATAAGCAAACATCAGTGACCGTGGGGAAGACCACTTCTTTCCTTGCCTGGACAGAGTCTTTATTAATATTAGCTTGGAAGAGAACATTAATCTGTTTATTTAGGCTTGGGAACCAGTGAATGGAACAATGAATTGGGTCAGAGAGCGTGAATCTGTTTGTTCAAGCTTGCAAACATTGTACTATTACTGGAGGATATGTATGGTATTATTATTGATGAATCAAAGTGAAGGCTTACACATTCAAACAATACGATGCTAAGCACAGTGGCAATTCCTATGCTACCTCCTACTGCTCAAAAAAAGATTTAGCATGGACCTATCTCAGGATCTTTAGCCAACTGTATGGTTCTGTCACCTCTCTGTAACTTTTCTGCATCTAGTGCTGATGCTTCTTTCATTTTTTTTCCCATGCAAACAGAAAAGAAACAAATTACAGTTCTAATTACAGTTTTGTAGATTAATGGCAAAATAACAAAGCAAGGAGTAACAGAGATAAAATCTGGATAAGAGAACTGAAAGCAATCCAGAATGATTTAGAGATTTCTCTACAGTCTAAAGGTTAGTACATTCTCCTTGAAAAGAGGAAGCTGAAATCAATTCTGGGGACAACTTTTATATTTAATTCAATGAGTATTTGATTGAAAATACATGAGTGGCTGCTGGGGTATAGGCTAAGGCCGAGTTTTCCTTAGCTGTTACAGTAGGATTTTGTTCCTATGCAGGTTGTTTTTTTTTTTCACAGCTCAGTGCAATATTTTGCTCATATATTTGTTTCTTTCTTTGTCTAAAAGCAGAGAGGAACATTTGAAACAGAAGAGGCTGAGAATTCTGTTATTCTTTATCATTATAGCCTACAGTTATAGTAGTGATGTTTTTCTGGAGGCAGAAGATTTAAGCTTTAATTTCCTGAGGCAAACAACTGAACACAGATCTCACCCTGTCAATGCTTTATCCACTGAATTATTGTACAAGTAGGAAGGATTTTTTTTTCTTGCAGTGCAACTTGAATGGAACGTGATAGACAGCCTTGGATTTTGTACAGAACCCATTGATGGAGAAGATTGAAGCAGAGATTGAGCCACTCTGAGTGCCCAAGGTTCCCAAAGACAGCACAAAGCAGTTCAATAGTTCTGATGAAGCATAGCATAAAATAAAAGGTAAGTTCTCAGTACTATTAGTTTTACTGGCGTATGCAATGCAGGATGATATAGAAACCATCAAAAGCAATATACAATGTCAGATGTAACTGTCAGCTGACTCAACGAAGCCATTTTAAACTCAAGTTCCAAGTTACAAATTTAAATATGCCAAAAAACCCACCGTAAATAATACTTAATAATGATAAATGCTATCATGATTCTACAAAGCAATGTTGGATAAAATGGATGCCGAAGGGCACAAGTTCCAAACTGGGTAGAGTTGAGTACTGCTGTAAGACATTTCTGAGCATCTCTTTGATGTCTGCCAGGCTATTTGAATCATAAGTGGAAAGCTCGCTCTTTGTTGGAAGCCCAGAAGCAGCTGGTACTCTATCTCTGCTATCCTTAGTTGGAAATGAAACTCAGTGCGGTTCTTCCATTCAGTGGTAAACAGCTTTGATTAATGTTGCTTTTTTGCTGAAGAGATTTTTATTTTAAAATATATGTTTTTTATTTTCAAATATATGTTTTTTATTTTCAAAACGTAAGCAGGGAAAATGAAACTGTTTGAACTGTTTATTGTTACTCTATGCTGCAAAAACGGTTAGTGACAGAGGACTTAGAGATTCACATTTTGAATCCAGAAACAGAACTGTGCTCAGGATTTTTCACTTTTTTTTGAGACCAAGATGCTCAGGAATCTTTTTGGAGGTTGTCTGCAGATGTAAATGTGTGACAGGTCATTCTGGTTGGAAAATCAAAGATGTATCAAAATGAATATCAGACACACAAATTTTTTTGTGTGTCACTGGTTACATAAGTTGGCATGCTGCAACCACGCTGGTTAAATGTGCCTTCCATTTTAAGGCTGAATGGACCCAGATTTTCTACTTCAATAATACTTAGGTACCCATAATGCCTAGGTGCGTGTAAAGCCAGTTATACAAGTTTATAACAAAAAGATGGTTCGTGCACCAGAGAGTTAATACCTCAGTACAAAATATGAGGCATCAGGTACATATAGGTACATGAGAACAAAAATATAAAAGAAGAAAAATTTGTCAGCATCATTAAGTGCTTTACTCACACTTTTCCCCCACGTCTTGCCAAGTTTTAGAAATTCCATCCCAATTATGCAATAAATGCAAAATCTTCTTCATATTTCTCCAGGCAAGTAAACTATCAAGCAGCAAGCTTGTAAGAGAATGATCTCTATTTCAGGCTTTGCAGAGGAGAACAAAATTATCCTCGGATTATGTCTGAACCAACTGCCAGAAATCACCTTGTTAAAAATAATTTTGTTGCTCAAGGATGCACACTTAGATTTGCGTAAGCACTTTTCAGAAGAAAATATTAGTATCAGCTCCCTTGTTCTTGTAAAAATTGAACTAATAGAAACATAACGAAGAGCAAAATTGTTCCTTTGTGATTATTTTTTCATTTGTTTTATTTTATTGTCAGTCTTTGCAAGGATTGTTTATTACTACTTATCTGTGAAGCCTTGAGAGTCTGAATAGCTCTGAAGAAGACTAAATAAGTAAATGGTCTCCAGTTTAAAAAACAAATTATAGAGTAATTTATTTTTATAATGATTAATAGACATTGTACTCAAAACTGCACTATATAATATGGACATATTAATGTTGTTGATAATGTTGATGAATGTTTCATATACTTAGCAAAAGATCAAGGCTTCAGAATGAAAAATGTATTTAGTGGATATATTTTTATGGAAACTAAAATAATTTAATTTCTCCACATAAGCATTGAATAGTCAAATGTGTAACTTCATGAGCAGCAAAAAGAATGCTCTGTGTCCTTAGGTGAGGGAGTTACTTTGCAAATGTTCCTACAGTCTAGAAGAGGGTTGTCTCTTAGACTGAACATGACCATATATCCGTATATGTGTAGGCATCAAAAAACTCCTAAGGACTCTCTATTAGGTGCAAAAGACAAGTGCAGGACAAACAGTCATTCAATTCCTCTGACACCTCTTTTTTTTTAAATCATCGGATCCTATGAATTCGCTAAGGTTTAGAAAAAGCCTCCGTAGACTATAAATGAAATATTATCTCGTTATATTCCATTTTTCTTTGAACTCAGTGATTCAACGGTCACTGAGTTCAAAGACCTGCTTGAAAAAAAGCTAGATCCACAGTATTCATGTTTCATCTGCTGACTTCTCAGATCTTCATAAACCTCTCTAGAGAAAAAGCATTATATTGCTCACCTGATTTCTAATAAACTCCCAAGTGTTATAATGCTCACCTGATTTTTAATAAACTTCCAATTTCCTGTTGGAAAGAAAGTTTATCACTGGCAGTAGCAGCTTTTAAACTCCTGGATTTCACAAAAATACTCCTGTTGTTGCTTTGCCTCACATTTTTAAAAGTTAAACTATGAAGCAACAAAACAGGCTGGGGTAAACTCAACACCAATTAAAATAATATTGCATTGACATATGTTTGCAAGTAGTTGTTTAAATGTATTGTATGAAGGTTACAGAGTTTGTAACAAATGGTATGCTGAGTGGTCCCCTGTTGCTTGTGAAGTCAGAAAGGCATTCCCAATGGCTGCATAATTTCTTTCAAGCCTCTTAACGAATGGTACACATCTCCAGTTTAATATAAACAAGGGCTCTTCAACAGCAACATATAAAAAACCTACCTCTCTATTTGTTGAAATAATGGATAAGGTGAATCCAAATGTTTTGGCAAAGATTTCTAAGTTCACAGACAGAAATGCATTTCCCCATAAAATTAGTCATCTGCAGATATTACACCAAATAAAATGTAAGATAAATAGATTAACTGTTCAAAAGATAG
This sequence comes from Tetrax tetrax, assembly GCA_009806455.1. Classification (NCBI taxonomy): domain Eukaryota; kingdom Metazoa; phylum Chordata; class Aves; order Otidiformes; family Otididae; genus Tetrax; species Tetrax tetrax. Next base: position 81,389 of record WHYT01013955.1, read on the forward strand.
ACTTTATTGCTGGGTATTCAGCAGGTATAAGACATAATAATAATAGTCAACGAGTTTTGAATTCTGTTTTTCTATCTGGCTTTGCTTTAGGAAGCTTCCAGACAAATACACCAACTTCGGCTCTACCATCCTGACTTTGTGCCTAGGTGTCATGATGACTGGTATATTTAAAAGAGAACTCTAGAGTAGCAGGTGAAACCCTTAGTCACTGTTGCAGGTTAGTTTCTGTCACAGGCCTGGATTTGGCTATGCCCTCAGGCGTTTTGAAGTTCATTCCCCGCCCCTTCAAAAAAATCAAATGAAAACCAAAATCAAACAAATGAAAACCAAAATCAAACAAATGAAAACCAACCAAACACACAAACCCACATAAAACCAAATAAACAAACAAATAAAAAATCCAAGAAAAATCTTCTGACATATATATCCCATTGCATAGTCCCTAAAATGAAGTGTTCCTAACATACACTTCAAAATAGAAGATGATAATGTTCCCTGCATAAGCAAAAATAATTCTTGGTGCATCTGCATGGAATTGTATCTTGGGATGTAATTGACTCACCTTTTCAAATGTCTAATATACATTTGACTTGTTACTGAATTTCTGATAGTTGAAAACTGCAGATGGCCTTACAGACTAAACCAAGTCATGCTAAAAGGAAATGTTCAGACTTTGACAATTCCCATCCAAGTTGCTTGCCTGTCTATATAAGTACAAAACCCTGGGTTTTAAGCCTGGATATTCAGGACTGCTACAAAGACTTGATGCAAACTTTGAAAAGAAGAACTCTTGCATTTATTTATTTTGACAATACTTTTTTTCATTAGCAATTTTTTTCTCAAACTTTGTTTCTAAAAGTCTCAGTAAGCTGTAAATTATTGTATTAATGCTTCAGACAAATGGTTATGACAGTTCTGAAATGCCCCTTTTAAGGAGATTCTCAATTAAGTTTATATTTTGCCATAAAAATAGCATAGTCTGGATCAGGAGAAAAGTGGAACTCCCACAAGTGATTAACTATATCCCGACACTCAATGTATACAGGCAGCTAAAGAAAAATATTCAGAGAGAAGCCACTAAAATAATTATTGACAGAGTACAAAGACCACAGATAATGAGGAATTGACCCAAGAATTACCCCTGACAATGCTAAATTGAAGTGCAGCAGGAGGGAGGCTTAAGTTTTTTTGAATTTTTTTAAGTAATGCTATTCTAGAGAAAATGTTTCAGGCTATCAGGATTTCTATATTTTTATTCAGATCTATGTGGTGGCCTCCCAAAGCTCTTTACCGTATGTAAGAACATAAGTAACAACAATCCTCAACCTCTGAAGTCTTTTAGTCTGTGGTTGACATCAAGTATCTCTCTCTATTTTTTTTTCTGGTTTTAAAATCTCTCCACTTTTTACAGATCAAGAATACTATATCCAGGGCTATGTGCTGCAAAATGTAACTGAAAAATTATGTCAAATAGAACTGAAAATCCCATGAAAACTAACCTCCAACTGATGTAGCATTGCTTCATGGAAATCTCCTTACGTCCATCTCGCAGTAATTATCTGTTTGTCCTCATTACAATCTACATAAGAAAATAGTTTCACTAGAAAATAAGAGCATATGGCATACTAACACCTGAAATTTCTTGTAGATTTAATGTATCTTCATTAAATCTATAGACATCTTACTGTAAAATAGTGTTTAGATAAATCATTTCACTCTTGTGTCAACACGGTGATAGCTCAGCTACATGCTTTATGGACCCAATTACCTTATTTCCACAGAGGTGAAGAGCTTCCTCACACATCAGAGATCAAGTGCAGTTTCCATGCTTTTAGACCCACATCAGTGGGGTGCAGTGTTCATTCCCTTCAACATGAAAAAGGACATTGCTATCTGACTGTAGAAAAAAAAAAATAGGAACTGTTGAGGCAGCTGTAGCAGCCATAAAAATAAAAGAGCAGTACTTAAAGCAGTGGCCCTGCTAGGCTGGTGTATGTTTTCCAGGCTTGCCTAGTAGCAGGCATTTGGCGAAGATTATAGGAAAAACAAAATCATGTTGTGATACTTCTCCAAGATACCATTTCCTCTCTAGCACTTCTTGGTTTAGAGAGTTTCTGTCAAAAACATACTGGTGCCCTGACTCTTGGAAGGTAATCTATGTCTTTTAACGATAGGTAACATTGAATTATGCACCAACTTTGTTGGACTCATCTATCTATTCCATATCTCCACCTCAGATCGTAAGATGACAGGAGCGTTCACCTCAAATTTGTGTAATTATGTTCCTGGGTTCTATTATATCAATCAGAGAATATGAAGAAGTCCCATGCCGTAACCATCCTACAGTTTCTGGACTGGTTCAGGAGATGAAAGTCACTTTCTTCTGAGGGTTACAACTAATGGCATTAATTCTAGAAGAATTAATTTCCCTAAAGATTACCACTATATCTTGGAAGGCTATGAGTAATACTTGCTGCTTGTTTTGTTTTGAACATCCTTCAAGATGTTGCAATTATCCTGCTGAACAGTCAAGGTTGCACTGTGTTCATACTTTAAATCACTGAGATACTTGTAATGTGTTGTGGGAAGCACTAACCAAGTTCAGTAAGTGTATACTTCAAATGTGTTGTAATAAAACAATTTTGTCATTCATACACCCACTCTATCAAATTTTGTGCAAATATTTAAGCAGATTTGCTTTTTTTTTTTTTTTTACTATCTGCAATGTCATAGAATGCATTGATGGTGTCAGTGAGATTAAATTCTATAGCATAATAAAACTGGGCATTTCAGTAACTGGTAGAAGAGTGACAACAATGAACATAAAAACACATTCCCTTACTGTTCTTAGATAAAGATCAATAAACTTGCTAAGATAAGTGCTGTAAATCTTCAGCATAATAATAAATATTAGGATTTCAATGAGTATGAAGTTAAAAAACACTGAAAATTAAAGTTCTTGGTCCATGTTGCAAGAAACCAGGTAGCCACAGTCAGATACATTTCTTTAAAGGCAGTGTGCTTCAAAAGGATTGTGCAGCTCTTCATATTTTTCATCAGCTGCTTTGGTGAAAGACTTTACTTTTATACAGACGACAAGGAGAAAAAAAATACATAGCAAGAGCATCAAATTCATATATATTGCACAAGTGATGGCTGTTGTACCTTTGCATGTTGGAGAGGAAGGGATGGAAACTGGGTTTCTACACTCTGCAGTGATATTCCAGGGGCATTGTTGCTGATCCTAGTATTCTTGTTGCATAGGAGCAGACTAGGATCCTGCCTGCGATGCCTACTTTGAAGGTGCTAGTGCACATGTATATGCTAAGTGATCACTGAATGGCCTTATATGCACACTTTCCCTGGCAGCCTCAGGATCTCAGGAGCAATTCGCCCTCACGTACAATGTCTGTCTCAATGCTACAGTACAGTTATGTGAATTTTGGGCCAAAGGCGTACAAATGTCCATGCACTTGCATTTAAACCTGTTAGGTGATACATGTGCATTTTGATCACAGAAGCCTAAAAGATTAACAGATAACCTGACCTTGGAAGCCAGGAAAAGAGAGTGGACCACTAGTGTGACAGCTGTTTCAGGATTCAGCATCTACAGCAATTGCGTTAGAATGAATACGGATCATATCTCAGGAAACTTACTTTCAAAGAAGGATTAATAATCTCTGATGAAATTACATGTTATTTACACCAGAGGGAAAGTAAAAAAAAAACAGATTTAAGGCAGTTTAATATGATGTAATTCCAGTTAATCCACAGCAAACATTGCATATGAAGAAATCCTGACTTCCCTTCAGTGTGAGATTTCATATTCCTCAGCCTATTACAATAAACTATTAAAATATAACAGGAATAATCAGCAGTTGATTCATTCAGTCTATGTTTTGAACTCTTAAATTTACTTCTCTACTAGACTTAATTAAGTTTTGGAATTATGTGCTGGGTTTGTCTTTGATTTGCAGAGGAAAGAGCAAAGCACTGGAGGAAGGAGAGGTGAGTATTGCTTGACACAGGCTAGCTAAATTCCTCCTTAAACTCTGCAGACTGTGCCTTTTCAGAAGTGCCTCCTTTTTCAGCTGTGCCTCCTTCCAGCCTCTTTTTGTTAACAGTGTTCCTCTGCAGAAGGAAAAGACACATAGGCTCCCTGAGACAACCCAAAGTGACAGACCACAGCAAAGCCCCTGCTTGCACCTGTGACTCAGCAGTACAGTCTTGCATCCCATCTCTTCCTGCACGCTGGCAGGGATTCCCAGGTTCACCACAGCACAATAACAGGCATCCGCTCTGTGCCACAAGAAAGAAAAGTTTCTGCATTTTAATCAGTGGAAGGGCTGGTTCCCAGAGGAGCTCATTATAAGCTTAGGATTCAGGTGTCACTTTAGGGTTCTGCTAAATTTGCTCATTTTAAGAGTTACTGAAAGCTGCATTTTCTGTCAGGAATGAGCTGAAGAAACTCCTTTCTGTGCAAAGTCAAAAAAAAAAAAAAAAAAACCAGCCTGAACTTTATTCCCAGTTCTTTCTTTTTCACGTCCTTCCCATACTTAGGTGCTGCTGAAGTTTTATAATAATAAAGAAAAATTGTTAATTCTGCCTCTAGATTTCTTTTTTCTTTTCCTTTGACTGAAAGGTTTCCCAAGACCTCAACAATCTGAGAATGGCAAATGAAAATGGGATTTGACAAAAATAAAAAGAAAGGATACAATGTTTCTCAATCACAGAGAGTTTCAATTTCTGAACTTAAAAGTACCTGATTCCTACTTTTCTCTTGGAAGGTACCTCCATTATTCTCCATTGTTTCAGCAGAATAAAACAGGAACAACCGCCTTCAGAATACAGTACACCCAGTTCAACCCTAGGTGATACCTTCACCTGTCAAGTTTTATCAGTTCTTTTGTAAACTTGTTCAGAAAATTCTTATAAGAATTGTCAACGAATCGCTAACAACTTGGTAGTCCAGGTGAAGGTTTTAGCACTACTTCCAGAGGAAAAGGTTACCCATTTAAAATAAAAGTTTAAGGAAATTTAACTATACTTTTAATTTATTTTGCAAATATCAAACGTACAGCCACAGTTTGCCTTGAACCATACTTTATTTTAGGTTCATAGCTTGTAAATGAACATTGAACTTCCAAACCAGACCTTTTGCTGTCTACTCATTTCTTCTGCTATACCGTACTTTGCAGTTCCTGTCTGTGCAATTTCCTTTTATTAATGTACAAACAAAACATGATGAATTAAACATGCTATTGCATGTACTTTTTGGCAAGCATCAAAGATGAGGTAATTGAAGATGGTTATTATTTCCAGCTGTACGGTGCTAGCACATAGTGACATTTAAATAATAAGAGAGAAAGTAAAATAGGTGTACTGGTTTTAACAACATTGCCCTCTAAGCATCCCAACTCACTAATTCCTACTAATTATTTCAGATTATACCATTGTCAGACAAAGCTGTGTCTCAGACTAATAATTTCTGATATGTAAAAAAAAACCTGGAAAATTCTGTAATAACTAGATATTTTGTTATAGCTAGATATTAGAGCCTAGAAAATTTACTGTACAGATCTCTAAGACATAAAGAATCACCTCTAGCAAAACCAAACTTTCTTCCTCTGTGTTAAAGAGCAGATAAATCATAAGAAAGTAACATATCTTTGCTCATTATTCTGAAATTGGCAATAAATATATAAAATTTTTTTTGTAACTTGCTATTTAGCAAAAGAGAGTTGTCAAGGTTTCCCACACATTCTTCTGCTTAACCTTTAGTTCAAAATCATTTCCAGTAAGAAACTGCAGTTTCTATCTTGATCTGTTGTCTGGCAACATACTGCAGGCTGCATTTTATTTGGTGCTTTTTTTTTTTTTCTCAAAAATTATAATTTTTATTACTTAACCATGTAGACAGTAGCTGAATATAAAGTAGGTAATGGTACTGTTTCAGCTAAACTGTCCAGTGCTAGAATTGTAAGAGATGACTGGCTCTGCGGAGAGCAAGTGGCTGATTTAATTTCTGTGCTCTCACTGTAATTCTGTGGAAATAGCCACCACATGGAACTTTAAAGATCTATGTTTGATTGCCGTCTGTACACTAATTTACCATTTGAAACATAAAACCAGCAAATACTTGGCTTGTTTGAAGTCAATAACCATTACACATAACAATGGAGAGTACTGGGTTGGGCCTGTCAGTTCTTTGTTTCAATAAATTTGGGGAAAATGTAGGAAGTAGATACATTTTTTATCTGTGCTTTGCAGAGCCCCTGCTCATAACATGCAGCTCATTGAAATTGCTGCACCTCACAGATTTTCATATTAGGCACAATTGATCCTCTCAGGTCTGCACATCCTCTGGTGAACTTGTCCTACAAGGGCAGCACACAGCTGTCTTCTTCAGTGCCTTCACAGTCATGACATTGTTCTCATCAGTGCTGCACTCTATCCCTCCAGTTCCACCCTTGCCACAGAAGTGCTGAAACAAAGGACTGAAGCTCAGCAATTAACTGTAAAATCTATTTAAGACCTCATTTCATAAATAGCAAACTCTGGAGAGTGTGGTTCCTAAAGAGTGAAAAACTTGCAGGTAAATGAGATGTGTAACATGGAAATGTAAGGGAACATCAATAGGAATTAAATCCTCCTGAAGATATAAATGAAGTCTATGTTGCTTATGCTGTAGAAAAGCCTGAAGAAAAACCTGGGAAGCCGGAAAAAACAATCAAGTCTTTGATGTCCTAGCAACAACTAACATCACTGTATTGTCAACTTCTTCATATAACAGGATCCCATACCAAATCCAAAACACAGCAGCTGCCGGGAAGAAAATTAGCTCCATCTCAGCTGAAACCAGGACAGTATCCGTAGTGATGCCGAGATATGGGAATTAACCACATCCATCCAGTGGAAATTTCAATGGCTGATTGCAATTCAAAATACATCTTATTTCCTATTTAAATTCATCTGGCCTCAGGTTCTTTGTGCTGAACCTTGTCATTCCTTCCTTAAAAGTCTCATTTTATGATGTTTTCTCCCTGTGAAAGCACATAGACACTATAAACAACTCAACTCTCAGTTTTCTTCTTGGTGTCCCAAACACACTGAACTGTTTTAAGCCTCCCACTGAGAAGCTTTCCCCTTATTTGGTCACACAGAAGCTAATTCCCATCTCCTATTAATTTTTTTTCAGCATCTTTTTGCAAATGCAGACACTGAAAGCGTAAACAGCATTTAAATATCAGCAATTTCTGTAGAAGTATCATATGCATAACTTAGAATATACACCCTGTTCTTGCTGAATTAAGTGAAACTTTAAAATACTCCTTAGAACTCAGAAAGCAGGATTAGTGTGTTGAAAAACAAAGGCCACCACTTTGGATTATTTTGACTTCATAGCTTTATTTTTCAGTCTTATAAAACATATTACATCAAAATAATATCTGGTAATGCCAAATGAATTCATTTAAATCAGTAGAACTCTTAGCTACATAGTTATTTTAACTTGGGTGAATTGTAAGAGATTTAATTTACATTTAACTTTCCATTAGAAGCACTAGTGCAAAAGATTGCACATTTTGCAGAGAACATGCCTTGCTTTTGGATTCTGTATCCAAGCCGTGGGAGGTGTCTTTGTCGTATCTGCATATTTCACAATTCTTGTAAGTATTTGCATAGGTGACAGTAGAGGTGATCTTGGTCTTCCAAAGCTGATTCATTTTCAAAGAACATTCTCTCATGTGTTATTTTTATTCTTTCTGATAAATTTATTTTCAAACACCATTGATCTAAAGCAGCTAACAAGGACTCTAAGTTCTACAGTGCAATTGAAACAATTAAAAAAAAAAAAAGTACTTTGACTATGATCTACTTATATATGGTGCAAATGTGTGAACAGACCTAACAAGATTCTTTTCTTCATGATTCAGAACATCAGGTTTTCCAAAGCACGTGCTTAAGAACTTGCTGAAAAGCAGAGGTTTACCCACATACTTATTAGGTATTGATTTAGGAGCTGAAATCTAGCTATTTTAAGGATCTTCTTTTTCGTTTGGCCTGATTCTGCTCTCTTACTTACTCAAGTTAGTGCTGTAAGTTTGAACCATCACTCTGCTATCACTCACAAATGTGATATTAATAAGAACTGGATTCGTTCCTTCTACCAGATTTTTTAGGCAAAAACATGCTGTGCATGAGCGAATATTAAAGTTTATGCCTTGAATTTCATGTGACTAATTTAAAGGTCATACTTGTTAACTGTTGCAAATTTTTGCCTACGGAACCTTTGACATTATAAAATGAAATATAATCTTATAACACTCTAAAATTCCTTCAGCCAATGGATTTTGTTTCATATGATGTGGCATTTCACATCTTGAAAGCATGGCATTCCAAGCCCTATTCTTAAGGAAAAAAAACAGAAGTATATTATGAAACTAATTCTGCAGACACCTGTAAAGACTAAGTATAAATGAGTATGTTGTAACCAGGACTGAAAAGGACATGATGCATCTTTTGTCATTAAAATTTGGAATTACCGGAAGAAATTAACTCACATTACAAAAGGAATACAAAATATATGGTATCTTGCAGCACAGCTTGCTTGAGAAGAGGTGAACACCCTATTGTGGTACTCCCAGGTAGTGATGAATAAGTAGCATCTTGCCAGTTCTATTTCTTTCTCTGAAGTGTCTTGACCAGATACTATGCTGCGGGGTTCCAGGGATCAAGTCTCATACAGCCTTAATGCCTGGGTAGACAAGTAGTGGTTTTCCATTGGTGGGCTGTGAATCTTGCTTGTTTGAAAAAAAATTTCTATTGTGTAAAGATAACGAAGTCTATTGACAGCAGATCCTTATTTCTAGTAAAAAAATTTTAAGGATGTGAAAACTGCAGACATTTGAAATTACTGTGATAGATGTTTTATCTCAAAAAAAATCTACTTCTCTAAAAGTCTATTAGTAAAGCTTCAGCTTTTTAAGCCTTGAAACTTATGCTAGTGGTGATAATGTAGTTAAACACACAGGATACAATTTGACTGGAAGGTGCCACTGTCACTGCTGTGTCAGGAGACTGTAGCCAGTCATGTCTGAAAATCTGGGACACATTCCTTCTACTCACACCCTTGTATTTTGCATTCTGGCTGGTGTGCTAGTAATAATACAGTAATATCTTTTAGATGACATGTTAAATCAAAGTTTTCCAGAGATTAGCAATTACATGGTACATTTTGAAAAAGAGAAGGATAATAAATCTGGTGTCCTGACAAATTTCTTCAGTAGTCTTCATAACCTCCCCCCCTAAGACAAGGGCATGGTCTCTTTGGAAACAAGCATTCATGCTCAAAGAGACGTCCTGCTCAAAAAGCTGCTAAAAGATTAACGGATATCTAATGCTCTAGGACACATTGCAATATGCCATTTTTGGAATGCCACAGTTTCACGGTTGCATTAAAGCATAATTTTATTTCTAAGCCTACCCTACAGATTGCAGATGGCTCTATTTTCCACTGGTTTATTGAAATACTGGCAATTTGAAATACAGTACTAAAGGCCACACATCATATACAAAATGTATAAACTGCATGTTTACAAGAAATTAAAGTGAGGATTCACATGGATTGAAGGTTGTAAGACTGATTTGGGAATTTTATCCAAAGAAAATTATTTTCTTCATTACTACCTGTAGAAATGTTGCTACACTGGAAAAAAAAAAAAAAAGCACTTGAGTGCTTGATTTCAGAAAATACACTGAAAATGTCATTTCAGTTTCTGTATAGTATCCACTAGTAGCATTTGAATAGGATGTTTTCCAGCTGAACACACAACTTAAAGGAAAGAAAAATAAAGTTATATGAAAATATTGCCAGTTCTCAAATATAAAGGAGTTTTTTTTTTTTTCTTTGAAAAGTTAGCTGGCTCTATCATATTGTCTTTTTCATTAAAACATAACTTATTCCTAAACAGAGAAAGAAATTCAGATGTTGGTTTTCCTGAGTGTTTCCAACTAGCATATTGACTTTTTTTTTTTTTTGGAATTACAGAAGCAAGTAATGTACACATGCTTGTATCATTTAAGAAAAATATTTTCTAAGAAAGTTTTCTAATAATTTAAAAATGCACATGATGCATTTTGGAACATTTCGGGTGTACGAGGTAACTAACTTTCAAGTACACAACATGTGTTTCCCTGTTGTTACAGCGAAAGATCTTTCAAACTGTTGCAGTTCCAAGCACTGTACTCACTCTGACCTCCGCTTTACCCACAGAAACTGGCAAGATTATATGTACTTATCATCTCCTTGTTGTACCCGTGGGGACTAAGTGGCAAGAGCTGTAGCCCTGGAATGCCAGCTTGTGTATTATTGTTGCTGAATAACACAGAATCTAAGTTTTAGCTTGGAACATCGACACTAATGAATGCTGGTAAATGAAATTATTTTGGTTACATATTGGAATGGGGCACATTAATCTGTGTCACGTGCAAGATATGCAGTCCTAGAGCCTGAAGCCCTCTGCTTGCACCCAGGAACCAGCAGCAATGCAGATTAATGTCGCTTTTAGGTCTGCAAGAAATTTGTGTGAGGGGTGCCCATCCACCTGGAAAAGGAGTGATAGATCCAATTCAGGTATTCAGAGAAATCACTGAACAGCCTAACATCATAAGCCTCTGATCCTTTAGGCATACATTACCACTTGAGGACAGATATTGAACTCATGGACAATGATGTCAGCCTCTGTGGAGGTCTGTGAAGACACTAGATGGAATAATTTGCAGGACCAGAGTCCCTGAGCTCTTCTTTTTGGCATTACATACAATGGCAATTGAGATGTAGTAGGAGTCACTCCCCTTTGACAGCAGCTGAAGCAGGTAGTCTTCTGGGAAATTACTTTAGAACAAGATTGTTTGAAAAGTTTGGCTTAAACCTAAAATGTCACGTGTTCTGAAATTATCCGAAGTATGAAGCATGTTAAACAGAATAATTCTATTATTTCATTAACTTCTCTGTCTTCCATTCTCTATGCATGCAGATGAGCTCACATTATTTTTAATTACAGATTGTTTTTAATTGCAGGGGGGTTGGACTAGATGACCTTTGAAGGTCCCTTCCAACTCCAACCATTCTATGATTCTATGATTCTATGATACATATAGTGCCCACACTGTGCCTGATGTCAAAGGGAATTCTGTAGTATTTGGTAAGAGCTTAACTCCCTTGGATGGGCACAATCTAACTAGAAGTGTATACATGTAAACAGAATGACCACAGGGAGCAAATTCAAGTCTTTATGAGAATAAATCTCAAGTAAATTTCCTAAATGAAATAGCTAAAGCAAGTTCAGGATTAATCAAGGTCAAGCGGTGAATGAATCAAGTAGTTTAAAATCTTTCTCTGTTAGAAATGTTGCTGCATCACAAATTTAAAAAAAAAAACTCTTCATTTTGGCTAAACTGCAAACAGATTGTAGGCTTTGAGACCCAAATCAGTGAACAACTGGCAGCCAGGAATAGAGAGCGTGCTGAGAATGTGACTGGCGGGTTCTTGGGTTCTTCTTGACCAAACTGCTTCTTTCTCACATCTGCACGGTGAAATCTAGCACAGTGGTGATTGCAGGGGCTCCAAAGCGATCAACTGTGAATGGAGGTAAAAATGTGAGGATGGCTTCAAGGGTCATTCTGTCATCAAGGCACATCTCTCCCCATGCTCTGTGCCAATCTGAAGCCGTAAGCTGATTTTTGTGGAAGAGTACGAATTTGGCACATGTGTACCCTCTTATATCATTGTAGCTCTAGGACTTTCTGATCCAGATTCGTTTTCTACAGAAAACAGAATTAACAGAGATCCCTGGTTCCCTTTTGTCTCCACAGTCTGTGATAAAACTTTGTTCAAGGTAAATGGACTACATGAGGTCAGATTATGCCACATGCTGTCACAACATGAAAGGACTCACACTTGTAGGACAGTTTTTATAAACAAAACAAACAAACAAACAAACAAACAAACAAAAGATAAATAACACGGCAGAGCCTTTGGAAAGCACGTTCCTCCATTCACAGGAGCTTCCTGATGACTAAAAGTGACCGGTATCCTCTGCTCCTGACTCTTGGTAATGTGGTTAGTGCAACTAATGCCATTTTATGAGGCAAGGAGCCATTCTATGTGACCAAGTGAGTCACATATTCATTCCCTTTCCCTCATTATCAGGTCCTGAAGATCTTACGAACCAAGCAGACAAACCAAACAGATTTCTTCTTCCCCTCCCTACCAGCCTCAAGATTCTTGGGTACCAGGCTGATTACCCACTTCCTCACTAGCCTTGAAGGTCCCAGGCGCCCGGCCAGCCAGGTGATGATGACTCCCTCACAGAACAGGGAAGAGTAACAGCAGCCAGAGCACTGTCTGTGAAATCACTGTCTGTGAAGTCCTCGGTGGGGAACCTGGGCCAGAACAGCTGCTGGCCAGTGAGACCCATGACCCTGCAGTGGCCAGGGACACCTCCACTGCCCTCTGCTTCCTTCAAGGACTGAGCAAGTGACTCTCATTCTTTCATATGGTTCTCAAGTCTATATGGTGATTGTTATAGTGATAAAATAAAACATGTATTAAGATCTGACACTATCTGCAGAGGGTCTAGATGATTAGAAATCATGAGTTAAATTGTATTATAAATTCTGTGTTATGCTACTCATAGATTGCACTACATTGATTCTACTTGTAGAAATCTTGTACCACTCTAATAATAGATTCTGTGCTATAGTAATCATAAAATCCTGTTAGGAAAATAATTGTAACTGCAATTTAGTGCTGTCATCATTCTGCCAAGGATTCCTAAAAGAACCTCTCTGTCTCCTCAGTGTCAGATGACACTAAAGCTGTGGAATTTTCAGCTGGAAATACAAAAGCAAAAGCAAAGAGCTGTTTCCGTACCAGAAGAGAAATCCTGCAGGAGTCACGTTTCACAGGAAGAATCCAGAAAAACATTGCAAAATAGTTGCTTCCCTGCAGCAACAGGACTCTGATCCTAGAAGATTCCCATTACAATTAATGACGGATGTGGTGTAGAATCCAGGAGGTCATCCCAGGCTCCTTCTGACTCCATGTTTGGTGAAAAGGCTCAGACATTAACTGTCTATATATCAGCCTGTGATTCCAAACAGGGCAGAACTGTTACACAAGGCAGCAAGACACTATGGCATGTTAAAGCCTCCTTGATCTGGACCCTTAGGAACTAGGCCTGCCAGAGATGTCCTTTTCCCATATCAAACATGACTCATGAAACTGACCACTTCTTTCCAGATCAGGTGATACATTTCCCCCAAAACTCATATTCAAAGAAGCAGTTTGGCATAGAGATTAGTGCCAGTTTTCAGATTAATGCCTGTTTTGAAGCAACTTCAAAGCAGCAGAAAATATGATTTGGTCCTTTCTAAAGCAGAAGGGGAGAAACAGGAGATTCACCAACTGTAGTAAATTCATAAAACATAACACTTACTCAAATAATTCCCCACTAGGAAGGACGGGGGAGCATCTAGATAGAATCTTTGATACAGACTGTGAAACTATCTTCAACGTTTACTGCGCTGTGGGAAACAACATATTGCAAGTAACGTGCCCTGGGCAATATTGTATTTTGCTCTCCACTCACCTTGGCTTTGACCTCTTATTTCTGGTGGGGTTAAGCAACATCAGCATGTCTTAAAATTAGAGGTTGCCTAAGGTAGTAGAGATCACTATGTGAGTGCCTCTGGAGAGGACCTCTTGAAATCCACATAAGAAAAAGCTCAATGGGATAATTTAGGCCTCAGAATACATTTTTTAGTGTATGCAAGAAAATGGGCAGAAACATTTTGCATTCCAGAAACTTTGAGAAAGGCAGAGGCAATAATCAAGGATAAAACCAATTAGATTTACTGGGATAGATCTGAAGCAGTTTCGCAGAGGGGGTGTAGTGTCTGAGTGACTACAGTCAGCCATAAGCCTCCTGAAACATGAGACAAGAGACACTCCTGGACAATGAAGTAAATCTGTGAGTGGCAGCCATGAAAGAAAATGGGAGGAAAAAGAAAAGGAGATTAAAAGCTAACTTTTTAAAACTCATTTTTACCTGTCCCAAAATCACACTTTGTGTCTCAGATGTTTTTACTTCAGGAGGTTAAGATGAAACCACTAGTTCCAGTCAAGCCAGAGTGAAAAGAATATCTGAAAGTAGCAAAAGGCATGTTCAGCTATGTATTACGAGTGTGAAAATGCAGCAAGTTATAAAATGAAGTAGATAAATATGAAGTAAATTGATTTTTTTTAAGAAGCAAAAAGCCAAGAATTTAACTTTAAGGACTTTATGGCTAGTTCCAATTCTTACAGCTGTAGCAACTTCACTGAAGTAAGGCCAGCTAGGCAAACCCAGTCAAATGATGTTTGGTCCCATATGCCTACAGGAAAAACGTGTAAAGTATTAGATCTAAAGTGGATTCTTTGTAACTGAAATGGACTTTCTCTGAATTTTAGCAATGCAGAATATTTTAGTTCAGTAAATAAATTTATATTCTTCTCCCATATAAAAACGTGGATATGTTCCACTGAAATAATACATGCTCCTACAGATTTATTTTTGATCTTGCATATATTAAAATCATGTTGTTAATAATGTAATCCTTTTAACACACTGTCCTTAAGACATCAACCAGTAAACATTTGGGCTGGTAGTACAATGTCTTCTAATTAGGAATAACCAGTTATCTCATCCATGACACCAAGTTAAAAGGAACAAGAGTACAGTGAGACCAGAATTACCTACAGAAGCCATGAGGAACTCGGGATAGGTATAAGGAGGTGAAAAGAGGAGTCTTCTGTGGAGCTCTCTCCTCCAGCCCTCTGTACCTCCAAATGGCAAGCTGATTACACTAGTCCACAGGGCTATTGGAAACGCCATCTTTTGTGCACATTGCTACACTTTTATTCTACACATGAGCCAACTCAAAGACTGATTTTCAAAGATCTGTTAAAAACATACTTTTACATTCGCGTGGCTGAAAGACTCTCTACATCTTTATAAAGATCATACCAAGGGACCAAAACATCATCCCCTACTGTTAGGATGTGCTGGGAAGACAGAGAAAAAGAAGAGCCTTGAACTGCCTCTCCTCTCAACCTGTGAGCCTTGGCAGCACCTTGCTGCAGAATTCTGTACTGTGTCTCCACGGATCATCCTTCCCACTCTGCTCTGCTCTTGTGGGTTGGTCACTGTGAGAACAACCCAAGCTCATTGAAAAGTGCCCATACTCCTCCAGATTCATCTGACTTATGGATAGCCATGGTGCTGTAGAAATGTAATGGAAGCTGGAACCTAGCCCTAGATGTAGGCTACAGTATAGTAAACTAGTTCTGCATACAAATCTTCCTGTCTAGCCATGTTTTTTGGAAAATTTGTACAGCGTGAAGGTGTGAACTTTCATATGACAGGATTGTTGCCTTTGTTAATTCTTTGGAAAGCTTGTGACCCTAAACTTAGAAGGACATAGTTTTAAACAGAGAAAGGTGAGAGTCACACAGAGTCATTTTTCTAAGGCCTCAAGGCCAAAACCCACAAAAAAAATAACAACACAGATTGCATAACTGATGTTGGCTTCATCAGGCAGGCTGGTAAATATAACATTGAAACAAAAGAGGCAACAAAATGTTTCATCTCCTGTTAAAAACCTTAAAAATTTTAATTTAAACTTAATTAGAATTTCCAGTAAAGTATTTCACATTATGCAGTCACCAGGGAACATGTGAAATAGTGCTGTTCTCGAGGAAGTTAGTTTGGTTTAGTTCTGTAAAGCTGCCAAGGGTCAAACTTAAGTAAACATTTTCTTAAGGAACTTGTACACATAAAAGAAAATGTACAGCAGCAGAAACAAAAATGAGGATGAGACTGGAGTGGCACAGGAAAAGTCCTCTCAAATCTATCTATAATTTGTGTGGGTGGCTAATAGGTTTTGTATCTATTGAAATTAAAAAAAAAAAAAAAGAAAAAATGAAAAAGAAAAATTATGGGTTTCTTTTTAAGTATATCTCCATCTCTACTAGAATTGTGAGGACTTTTGCCAAATCTGTTCTAATATAGTTACGAAAGATGCTAGTGTCTAACTGTCCTTACCTTATTAGTATAATTATTTGTGTTTCCTTCAAGCTCAGAGGCAAAAAATGGGGCTCCTTACCCCACTTCGGTGGATGGATTCACACAGGTGCAGCCCGTAGTCTCCTTCTTCTGTCTCTATGTGAGACAAGAGAGGAAAACTCGTGTTCATGTGGGGCTCAACCCGTGTAATTCACAGAGCACAGCTCAGACGTCCACCTTTCCATGTGTACTCTGCCATCTGTCTGACTCCTCAGGTTTTTTTAACACACTGAAAACTCCAGTATTTAGGCACCTGATGGTGGAAAGCCACCAATGCAAACTATTGCTGATAAGATGCAGTGAGGATTAGGTTTAATTAACCTATGCTGATTTTGGCTGCAATACAGAGTTTCTGGGTGAACCTTACTGCCAGGACTCAGGATTTTACTGACACAATGACAATATTTCGCTTAGGCGCTGACTCCTGGAATCAATGTTAGAGAAGGATTTTGGCTTTCACACACAGAGAGATTTTAATTTTCTTGGTTGCAGACAGGAAGTTTAAAGCCACAAGCTCTTAAAATCTGAAGTACCAAACGTGAACAGAAAGAACAAAAGTGTGTTCTGTTCAAATCTAATTATTGGCACCCCACTTAACAATTGTGGCTCCTTGGTAATTGGCCGAAAGCAACAGCAAAACTAAACATAAACTTAAGCAACCCTTTTTTATGCTATGCCACATACAATGGATAACCCTGCACTGGAGATGTTGCCTTCTTTAAAAGTCTAACAGGACTCCAAATGTTTATCAGTATATCAGACTGACTTTGTGGAGAAAATGGGGGGGAGGGTGGGAGGAAAAAAAGTTGATTTTTTTACACAAGGGTACCATGAGGGATGCCCCCACTCTGAGTCAGTGAGCAATACTTTGATTCAGGCATCACCAACAAGTAAGTCTGACTGCAATCAGCCCTGCTGTGCAAATCTTGAGAACTGTACTAGACCATATCTTCTCCGGAACCAAGGAGTATAACTCATCTCTTATCAGGAGCTAACGGTACCAGCCTGAGCTGGGCTTAGACAAAACTAAAACTGCTACAGCTGCACAACTGCACTGCACACACACTAAAGGAGGGGTTGATTACAAGTCAATCACTTCAGGCTGCAGATATCTGTAGCCCCCCAAGCCCGTTGAGCTCTCCTGTAGAGCAGTGGGCTGCATAGTTGTGACCTGCCCTTGAGCAGGGACGCCTCTCAAGGTCACTCCTCAAGGTCGAGAGACCCCTTACACAGTATCTGGTGTCTGTAACGAGGTAAACAACATGTCACACTAGGCCTAAAATTAAATTGTTTGCTAGCAAGATTTATATATCCAGCTACAGCTTAATTATTAGAAGTATAGTAAGTAGTAGAGTGTTGACTGCCATCTAATCACCATCTAAATAATTGCTTAAATGATCATTTAAATCATTGTTTAAAATTATCATTTAAATCATTGTCAAATCATCCTTAAATCATTGTCAAATCATTGTTAAATCCCTGTTTTATTACTATTCAATTATTGTTTACTCACCACTTGATTATCATTCAGTTATCAATTAATTACAACTGGGTCATCATGTAATAATTAACAAAATCATTTTAGTTAACCCCACAGCACCAGCTTCCTTTCACCTGCAAGAGATTCCAAGACCTCCTGTCTTTCCTGACTTACTGAACTGGCAAGAAACTCACTGAACTAGCAAGGAAAAAATGGCAGAACTTAAGGCAGAAACCATAAATTCAAGCTCTAGGTGCTGCAAAAAGGCTGAACCTTACTAGAGCTGCACTGTGCAAATATTAGATTGATACCTTTTGGCTAAAGAACATCTCAGGTTAAACATTCAAGCTAAATCAAAACCAGGAGGTAAATTTGGACATAGCCCTGATGTTCCTCAGCTCATTCCTGATGCAACTGAAGTACTCTTCTAATAATTTATTACTTCATGGATTACCTTCTTGTTGCTTCCTTGTTACTTTTTCAGTCCCATTTTCCTTCTTTATTCTACAGACTTGAACATAACCTGTTTAAGACACCACGGTGTTTATTGATAAAGCAACAAGTTATTAAAAAACTAATAAATAATCTGAATACACCAATGTTAGTAATTTATCATTGTATCATTTTTCACAGTACTATACACAGTAATACATGATACTCTACACAATAATATTTTTGTCACTCTTTAGTCTGAGGATTGTTCTACTGTTTTGAAGTAACTCTTCTTTGATGCATTACACAGTATTGCCATCTATTTCCACTCGCTGCCTCCAGACTCCTCCAGTCATCTGCTTGGACTATTTGGCCTCTGTTCACACATCATTCAGAACAGTACCACTTGCTGGTTGTTATGGATTGCAGTTTCATCATCATTTCTCTGGGATATTCAGGTTTATTCTGGCAAATATTTGTGCACTGGGTAGCATGTCATCTGCCCTGTTCCCTATACTGTTTTTTGAAACAAATGTAAAATGTACCAAAAATTTCTTGCTTAGAATTAATCTGTAATGTCATGTATTCCAGATAGTTTCTACTTTATATAACATGTGGACAAACACACAAGAGTCCAAGAATCCGTGTCTAGAAAATTTGTCTCACTGAGTAGCTCTAGCAATGGAAGTTACCACAGCCTCATCCCATTCAGCTTTGGTGATAAACCAGAGCAGGACAATGGCCAAACATGTTACAGCCAGGACTTCAATGAGACTGTCCCCACGAATGTAGCCCAAATACTCACGTTGCAGAACAGATGTGCAGAAATTGTTAACCTGTTGCTAAGGTTCACCAGCTCCAGAAAATGCAGAGAATGCAGTCAGTGGTAAGCAATCTGGACTAATTATTCCAGGAAACATACAGAACAGAACTGGTGAATATGCAAATACTGATCTAGCCTGGGCTGTACAGAAGCATCTCTGGGATTAGAGAATAAGCCTGGCACAATACATTTGACATCAAATGTGTGGATATGGACTTTGCCACAAAACTGGCAACTTCAGGCTATGAGGCACCACAAAATATGAATGGAGAAGTCCCCGCTACATACATTGATTGTTATCCCCTTGAGAATTAGAGTTTGGGTTCTCCTGAATGGTCCTCTATCTCTAGTTGCTCTTTTTAATGAAGGAGAGACAGCAATAGGAGTGTTTTTGAAGTAAACTACAATTTACACACCCATGTACCTTTAGGAAGAGAGTTAGATATAAAACTCATGGAAACAGAAGTGACTCAGATTATGGGACAGAGTTCTATATCACAAACTCTGGAACAACAGGAAAGCGACTTCAAGGCTGAAATGCCTCTTTGTGTGGACTCATTTTGAGGAGAGCCTACACCATGGACCAGGAGAATGGGGAGTCACACCACACGCCAGAAGAGGAGAGCTATGCCACACAGAATGGCAAGAGAGCTAACAAGCTCAGAACTGCTGAAATTGCAGTATGGGCACAACTTGTTTCTGAGATCCAATTGACTCGCAGCACGCAGGAATTTATAGATTAAAGTTGGCATCATGAACGGGCCTACAAGCAAACTAGAAGTCTTTGAGAAAAGAGACAAAGTACTCGTTATAGACCGCAATGCTAACTAGGTAAGAAATTGTGCTCTGAACTACTCATGTACTGTTAGTGGACTTCAGAGCAATCTCAGAAATAAAGCTCTGAAATAATCCAGTGTAATGGGAAGATTAACTGCACAAGGCCCACATCAGAGCAATGAGAATAAAGGCTACAACTTCTTAAACAAACAGAAGTGACTGGAAATCTCTGCTACCTTGCAATTCAGGAACAGCTGTGCTTTTCTAATTCTGAAATTCAGAGTGGTCGTATGGCTTCAAAAGGAAGAAAAAAAATGCAAGGTCTTCTAGATGTATTCTGTTGATATACATCTAATATTAGGTGTGAATCTACTTCCATTCAATGCTCATAACACATTCAGTCCTAGAAACCATTAACTGCTGATAAAAGCAGTTACAGAATCAGGCCCCAGATGGCTCTGATGACCTAAAAAGTCAATATTGGTCATGAAATGTTCTAAACATCAAAGTTAATCTTAGCATCCATATCAAGTAAGAAGTCCTTTTTCTTTACGGAGACATCCTTGAAAATGTGAGCCAATACAAGTCAGTGTAGACTGATAGTCCAATTAAAATTTGTCACTTTTTTTTCCCCCTGAAATTTGCAGGTTATAAGACTGGGCTTTGTGAGGCTGTGAAACTCCTAACAGTTCTTCCATTATCTGAGGGGAAAGGGAAGGCTGGGAGAGACAGAAAGAAGAGCTGAGAAGCAGAACACCTGACTAATTGGTGTTTGTAATGGAGCTGAGATGTCCAGGAAGCCATTAATAATGTTGAGGCCAATGTACCTCCTCTCATTTAGCAGCCTGCAGCTGAGCAACACCTTTCCATTCCTCTGCTATAACAAGGAGAGTTTCATTCTGAGAGAAGTGCGGACCAGGAGCAAAGGTGACTACTCTGTAGTCCTTCTCCCACTCCTCATTACCTCTCCTCCATTACCAGAAGGACAGAAAATAGAATGAAATTTAGGAATGTTCTGAAGAGACATTAAGAGATTGCAGAGGGCAGAGAAAAAGACTGGGAAGAAAAAGGAATTAATAGTGCACACATGATGATAGAAGAGATGAGCAGATCAGGAGTGTGTGAATGGCAGAGAAAAGACCAGTAGGGAGGAAAAGGATGATTTTCAGAAGGATGAATAAGGACAGGAAATAACGATCTTATCTTATAAAAATATCCACTAGCTGGATTCCTCCATGAGCACAAGAGGGCTGTGGGGTAGTACTGACACTATCCACAGTCAACATTTCTACTGCATTTGAGAGCTTGGTGGAGAATGGAAAGAGATGCAGCCATGGCATGTCTCCACTGTCTATTCGTCACTTACCGCATTTTCCAAGCATTCATTAATGTAAAACAGATACTTACGAAAAAATCTGCATACACTCATAGCACAGACATTTATATGTTTCAAAAGTCACATTGGGAGTCCTTTGTTGTTGGTTGTTCGCTATGCATTTGTGTTCTCTTGCCTTACAAACAATGAGAAACAATGCTATGTGTCACCAAAAAACAATTATTTCTCAGAAATACCTGACAGTAAATACAAAAACAAGTAAAATGAACCTTTCCGTTTTAAAGTATTTTTTAATTCTCTGTCGTGTCCTTACAGATACATTACTGGGAGTCAGTATATGACACTCTTACAAATATTTAACTAAGCACACAGATTACAAGACTTTGGAGTATGTCCACCCCAGCTCCACACAGTGTCACCTGAGCTCGCTCTGAGGGGCCACAGAGCTGTGCTAATGTGTGCGCAGTGTTTCTGATGTTTTAACTGGCCTATTCAGAGATCAGAAAATAATTTAAGATCTAAGGGCCAAAAGATGAGAACCAGAGGAACATGATCCCTCGATCTGCTAGTTGAACAAAGAAGATCATATTTCTAGCGCCTTGTCCAAACACTATATGAAGCATCCATGAACAAAACGTGTTTATAAGCATTGAGACAGAGATCACAGCCTGGGTTTTAATTTGTCCAGGTCAGCAGTGAGCTTCAGAATCTTCCTGTTCTTGCTTTCTGGTTTGGCAGGTCTCTTCTTCACAGTTGTACTTCTTCAACAGAGTGACTGGAAGATGTCTATCCTTTTCCCTGTCTCCTGCTCCCTATAACAGCAAGGTGAGGGCAGCTCTCTGATGGAATGTAGAAGGTGTCAGCTTGAGCCTTCTCAAGTGCATCTGGGCCAAACCCTGTAATCTCCGGGTTATTGTATCACAGATGCCTGACAGCAGCATATTGTGGCCTGCTCTGTTTTATATAGGTTTTGTTTGGGGTTTTTTTTCAGTAGGAACTTCTGCTCTGCTTTTTTGTAAAAGATCTGTGAGCTCACTGAGCTATTACTCACAGCCAGACTAAAGTGTTTTTTCCAGCCATGGCTAAGTAATCAAAGCTATGAACAGGAAAAAGGCTATAGACCTCCTAGTTTTCAGGTGCTTCCCACTCAGGAGCTCTACATATCTCCTTGAGCAGCGTGCTGACTGCAGGCAACCATTAGGATGGTGGACATGCATTTGGGATCATGTACCTCACTCCACTCCTGCAAACTGAGACACCTAACCCGGAATTCCAGATTTTCCTCACAAAGAAATCAAAGAGTTTTGGGGGTCGAGACATAAATCTGCTGTAATTACACCTCTGTTCTTGGATCTAGCTCTTACTGTACGGTAAGAGCATACAGTATATGGAGATATTCAATAATGTGGGACTCAGGAAACCTGCATTTTATTCCATGTTCTTTTCATGCATGCTGTTTAATCTTCCAAAACTCCCTTTTTGTGCCATTTCTGTTTCCTCTCCTTCCCTTCACCAGCATTATAGATTCTAAAAGGACTGAGGCAGACTTATTTTTTCTTATTATGTTTTCATGTGGCAAACATGTTATGCCTTGATTCCCAGTGGGGATGATAATGCTAATAGTATCTCTGGTGATGTTCAAGGCAATCAGAACCACAGCTTTTAAAGAGGGGATAACTAATATTGCCTTAGTACCTTTCTGTATCCATCATGAATGTACTGAGGCATACCCTCAGGGCCACTCTGGTCCTGTTCATGACAGTGATGCACAGAAGCCGTTAAGCCTTTTATTCAGCCAGATGCAGAGAAAACTGAGCAGCAGCTAGCTCTAAGATGTGCTGAAGAGACACTCTGTGCCCAGAGCATCGCTGTACTCCAGTGGAACACACATCATGCAAGAGTCCTGCAAAAAGGGCCATGCATTCTCACATCAGCTCTTAGGACCCTGAGACGTAGGAGCTTGAAGAACAGTCTCAAAGTCGTAAACCACTCCCAGCTGGTGCACTGAGCAGAGATTCTTCACAAGCATCTACATACAGCAATATCTACCAGTTCCTTAGCTCTGCGGAGGTCTTTTTGTATCTACTTTTAAATGTATACAAAAATGGGTATTTCAAGTTATAGGTCATATATAGTCAACACATAGGCATTACTTCACCAGGAAAATTACCTCCAGCAGATCCACATCAGGGTTCAGTTCACCTTTGCAACACCATTAATAGCTATCAGTCAAGAGTAATTTTAAGCTAAGTTGTAGGACTGACCCTGGTATTCAGTGTTTATAAAAGTAGGTCCCAAAACCACAACTCTGTGAACATCCCCTACACTTTTTTTTTGCCATGGCTCAGTGGCAAGAATCAGGAACTGAGGATATTTCTCTTTTTCTTAACTAATTGAATTGATAACAAGGAAATGAATAGTCATAGCAATTAGTTTGCCTGTTTCTGTTTCAGAGTTTGTCTGCATATCCCTGCATTACCTAAGCAAAAGAAAGCACTTATTGTCTCAGATAGTAAGCATTTCATACCCAACAAAAGCGTGCTATGGTTTTAAGTAAGTTTCACATGCTTAATGTTGTATCAGCACACTCTTTTGTCTGTGAATGTAATACTGACATATTAAGGGAGGGGGAATAAAGAAGCTTCTTTGTGAAAGCTTGCAATTAATCAGTTAAAGATCTAGCTGTAAAGTCATAATTTATTGATGGTTGCACAGAAGATGCTGAAATGGTAGTATTAGTGAGTTGGTAGATTTATACAGATTATAAGTATTCTATTCACAAGCACGAGACACATTTTGTTCCTGCAAGTTTCTAAATATAACTGCATCAAGATGTTTATTCAGCAATCCAAAACTTTCTTAAGAATAATATGGGGCAGTGGGATTATCATAAATGGTAAATATTTATGGTACATGGAAAAATATGCTCATTCTGTGTTGGAAATTTTCTGAAGATCTTGTTGACATTGACAGATTAATTGCATATTTGATTGAAATTTTTTAGAAAGGACAGGACAAACCTAAAAAAAGGAAGCAAAGTACAACTTAATTATACTCTCTGTTTAAGATCCTGCTACTGAAGTAAATCTGCTACTCTATCAGTTTCACTCGTAATTACACATGATTCTGCTACCACTAACTAGGCAGAAGATATTCCTTCTGTGAAAAAAACTATAGTTTGTGTATGGCTCCACTTAATTCCACTTCACTTCTCTCCCCCTCCTTGTTTCTTTTCTATTTTTTTCTATGTCATCAGACATGAATTGGAAGACGTTAAAGGATTCATAGAATTATGCTTCATATTTAATATATTTTTAAGCCTAAAAATTCAATTTTCAACAGTATTTTGACTATCTGTAAGTAATTTCCAGTGCTCATTTTCTTTTATATAAAACCACTTCTATTAATTGCTTTGAATAAATTGGGTTTTTCCTAGGGCCAGTTTTATGAAGCTTATATAAATTTTGTTTCTGTAGCCAGACATAGATTAGAGAGATATCTCTGGCTTCCAATGAAGCCATTCTAATGACTGTGATACAGTCAATCTTGTAGCCTTCTGGGGGAAAAAAAAAAAATCTCATCTGTAGTGTGCGTATTAGAAAAAAGTTTAAGCACATGGGTTTTTTCTCATACGAAAATCACACTGAACTGAACAAAATAGCAGCTTCAACTAAGGTTTCTGCCACAGAACTCTGTACAGAAATGTTTATAACAGAGATCCTAATTTAAGTGAATAAAACTACATACACCTGTAGCTCAACTGGCATCAATGTCATTGATCATCTGAGTAAGGATTTGTATGCCTAGGCCCGAAAATGCATGTTCCTACAGTTCTGGATTGTAATCTTGACTATTCCACATAATACTATTAATCAATCAATCAATCATTTTTCTTCCATTGAATTATATTGAATAGAAGTAACTCACAGGAAAAGAAGCTGATGAAGCTGAAACACTTTCATAAAGCAGACATAAGTTGCAAAAGCCTTTGCCTAATATCTGCTTGACTTTCCATAAAGACCAGGAAACCATTGTTCTCTTATTTCCCTAAATCAAATAACAGCCCTTCTGAAGTACACGGTGGCATTTCTTTTTGAGCTCCTAAATTTATAGAAGACTCTAGATGCAAAATTATTTTAGGAGTAGCCAGCCTGTGTAAACCACAACACTTCTTCCAAAAGATGGAAAGACGTGAAGTCAACTAACAGTTCAAGCTGGTGACCTTCAGAAAGTCCTGCCTTCTTCTTCCATAAGAGTTCTAAGAGTAGAGGCAAGATTGCACCAAAACCAACTAAAATTGGTCCGTTGTGAGGATGATCATATGTGAGAAATATTGTAAATTAATGAAAGATGACAGAGATTCAGGAAGCCTCATCTTTATGTGCTTGTCTTCAAACCTGAGTGTCAGGCCATTTATAACTTGAGTCCTTAAAAACAAGCAAATGCTTAACCACTTTGTAAACAGAGCTCTTAAGCCCATAGGGAGTCCACTTGCTCAATAAATAACCTTAGAGTCAAAGGTCATTCATGTATACTGTAAAGTACATAAAGAAGAAAATATTATCCAAAATTTTGTGGTTTTTTCACTTTATAACTGCTTGCTAGTAGGTAGGACCATCTGTAAGATCTGCAGATCTAGCTGGATCACAGATGGAATTGTACATAAAAAACATTTGGGTTTATGTCTGCTTAAGTATTAAAGCTGATGCCCCTGTGTTGTACACACAGCTACCTTTGCAACACACACATTTATTTGCTGGAATGTGAAGATGCAGAGACAATGTTACTTTGATTCTTAAGGCTGAGAAACATATCAGAATATTGCATTATAAATCAACAACAAGCCTCCCACTGACAATATTGGCAGTAGAGTTTCACCCTTTTTCACTTGAAGGGCAGTTCAGTCTATCTGTAAAATGGGTATAATGATTATTGCCTGCCTCACCATGTTTGGCTAAAAACTTTTGACAAAGTGCTGCAGATCTCCCCTGCTCACAGATATCTGCAACCGCCATCCAGTTACTAAGGACTGAGTAAGAACTGCAGTAATGATGGTCTTGAATCTTTGAGACCCTGAGAAATCAACAGATGAGCATAGTATTATCATTATCATTAAAGCAAATAATTACAGCCTTGTTATAAAGTATATTCTAAAATCATTTTCAATGGCGCTTCTAAGCAGGTGATTCATGCATCTGGCATACTCCATTTTTGTCTTAACATTTGCTTGACTTTTGAGTCATGGGTGCTATAACTCTTCACGTTGGTGAAGCTCCACTAAAAACCATCTGACAGAGATTCAAGGGAGAGGAAGGATTATTGTGCTCATCTATTCTGACCTCCTGTCGCAATTCCTTCCATAAACTTGTTTTTTTTTCTTTTCCACCACATAAGCAAATGTTGTAAAACCCAACATTTTCAGTATGGACAGAGTAATATTTATAGCACAGTCTAGATAAAGAGGCAGGATGCCTGAAACAAATAAGGCTGCCCCCAGTTATCTTTGAAAATCCAAGTATAGCAAAACATACACACATCATAAAAATGTTCTTATTTTGTCACATAGAGGTGGAAAATAGTTCATTGTAACATGTGGTGCCAGTATTAGGGTTTCTAATGTCACACAGCAAATCAATTTCTAAATTAAAAGGGAAAAAAAAGTAATTTCAGGTTTTAAAAAATCTGATAAGAGTTCTCCATCTGCCATGTGCCACAGTTGACAGCTGCTTCTTTTTGCATAGCTAAGATAAACCTCACCTTAGCCAATCAGCCTGTATAGGGTATATGGGCATTGTTGAACAAATTAGTGGAAAAATATTAAGACTTGGCAGAATTTTCTGTTCTTTGCCTTCTGTCTTTTGCTCTGATTAATATCTATCCCTTTCTATACCGTTCCTGTCTGTCTCATATTTCTTCTCTGTGGTAGATGCCTTTTAAAAGTAGCTTGATTCAGCTGTCGTTGACCTTTTACGGAGCAGTGCTGACTCACATCAAGTTTTTATAGACCTGCTAGTTTCTGCACATATGCGGAGCAGGGGTCCTCTTTGACCTACAGGAGTCATGGAGAGAGATGGAGGTTTTAGGGGAGGAAGGTTTGGTGAGGGGGATACTTTCTTTTGAAAGAGCAGGGCTTTCTTAAAAACAAAACAAACAACAACAACAAATATTTTTTTAGGAGAAAGAAATCCTATGCAAATCCAAGAGTGGTAAATAATAAAAAATGTATACAATGTTAAAATGAGTATAAACATAAATATCTGAAGACCGATTGCAGTCCTAACAGAAAAGTATTTTTGTGAGAGACACTTTTGCAATCAAGTGCCAAATAGTCATTGGTGGCAGGATCTGATTTGTCACAGCCTCAGCGTGAAACACAAATACACGCAGCATGTCCAGGAAAGAAGCTCTCTTCTATTTTCCTGGTCTGCCTCTGTCTTCCCACTCTGCGTTCCTCATTCTGCCATGCTCTTTCCTTTCTATTCTTTTCACCAGCAGTTTGCTTCCTTCCTCCTTATTTTCTCAGTTTCCTATGCCACTGCATTCAATTTCTTAAACATTTCTCTCACCTCTGCCCCTCTGTAGTTCTGCTTATTCCTCCACACGTTTTTGCTTATACTTCTCCTACCTTTACCACCACATTCACTCTATCTTTTCCCTAGCCCTCATTCTCTTTGCTGTAGTCAGCCCTTGCACACACATTTTGTACTACTACATGGCTCAGATGCATATGGTCTTCAGATCAGGTCATATCTAGCCTCCTTCCAAGGCCCCCCATTCATTTTGGCACTCTTGACAACAGTGGGAATGACACAGTCTCTCTATTGATTGCACTTGCAGCATTGCCCATAGTACGTGTCATCAAGTATTGTCCTGGCACTGGAACACATTTACTGGCCTGCCACCTCCAAAGAGATTTTCTTTTCTTTCCAGCCTTTTATGAAACCAAGTGCATAGCAGGCAATCTACAGGCAAACTGGAAAACCATTATAAAGATATAAAATTTCACCTGATCTGCAGTTCAGATACATCATATGTGCAGATAGGAAGTCGATACCATTTAAAAGCTCCTGATCCACAAAATATATACTTGGCAGTGAAACTGTTAAAGTGCACACTGCACTTGCAGGGTCTTCAGATGCTGAGTTCACCCTGTACATGTTTGTTTACACAGGAAAACAGAAGCAGTGTGCAACAGAGTTGGAAAAGTCACGATATGTGGATGCAAATAACCATACAGGCGGAAATATGCATCCTATAGAGAAAGAGAACAAGCGATGACAAGCAGCTCAGGCTCTTGCTACACTTACTCGTGATACATTTCTTTTCATGAACCCAGGCTGAATGCAGGAGTCCGAGCAACACAAAGGAAACCACAAGTAGCTTTAATAATGATTATATGCTCCAGATGAATGTTATAAATGTGTAACACATAAGTTGGTGGTATCTATTGCATTAATACTCTGATTGTCTTTCTATTTATGTACGTATATAACCCAATACTGCTGTATTGTATTAT
Source organism: Tetrax tetrax (assembly GCA_009806455.1). NCBI lineage: Eukaryota > Metazoa > Chordata > Aves > Otidiformes > Otididae > Tetrax > Tetrax tetrax. Next base: position 109,919 of record WHYT01013955.1, read on the forward strand.
ATACCTTTCATCTTCATACGTAATGGATGGCACATGTCCCACTAGCAGGAAAAAATGCTAAGCCATAAGTATGTTGTGTGTGCTTGCTCTTAATGCAAGATTTATGATTTATTGATGGCTTTTATTTGCCCCTGCTCAAAACAGAGACCACTGAACAGTGGACAATACATAAAAATGCCCCCCGCCTTTCTTTTGCTTTCATGCATGAGCAATGATTGTACAAAGGGTCACGGTCCATCTTTAATTCATCCCTCTAACATGCTGATTGCACTACTTTCACTCAGGATTTTCCTATTTTGTATGTAGCCACTTTAACAAGTTTGCGTCTGCGTTTTTGAAACTTGCAGGGTCGGCATTATGCAAATCTTGTTAAGGGGTTTTTTTTTGTTTTGTTTTGCTTTTTTTTTTTTTTTCCTGTGATAGTGAGGCAGCCTCTCCTCAGAACAAGTAGAATAAACTGTGTGCGCGGCAGTGATATTCATGTGAGCACACCGAGCTTGCAGTATTTATGTACACTGAGTTCTCACTGTTCCCTGTTTAGACTTCATCTCCTTTTTGGATCTCCTTACTGCTTCTCTGGCCATTAATTTTGCAAGATTTGTTTTCACGATCTAAGCAATAATAGCTAATTTAACAGGGCATCATTCTGTGTTTACACGTATCTACTCTACTCGGCTAATTAACTCGACCTGTCTAACCTCCATGCAGATAACTCTATGTGTTTGTTTTTAAAATGCATATTTTTTTTTTCAGGTGGCAGCTGTCAATTTTATTGTGCGCTTTTGGGAAGCAATAAATATACCTTGTAATGACCAAAAACGGGTGGTATATATCCCCTGTTGGGTCTCAAGCAGATCGCTGCCCGTCGGACACGCGATTCGCTACCAGTCCTCAAACTTAGTTTATTCTAGTTGCTGTGTTCCTTCATATATCTGCTGTTATTTCCCCTTGGCTGCCGCTGTTGGGTCTTGCTGGGTGCCTCTGCACCGCTTGAAAGCCCGTGCCGAAGGTCAGGGAGGCGCGGGGGAGGAGGACGAGCCTCTGGGAAGGCCAGGCGGGCAATGCCTGCCGCACAGCACGGCCGCCGCCGCCGGCACCGGGAGGGCTGGCAGCTCCCCGCTCCGCCCTTGGCTCCTCGCCTGGGCCCCGGGAGCCGGACCACAGCGGGCAGGGCCGCTCCCCCGGCCGGGGAACGGGAGCGGAGCCCGTTCGGTGCCGCCCAGCCGGGCGCCGCGGCCGCGGCCGCCCCGGTGACTGCGGGCGGGGCCAGGCGGGTGGGGAGCTGGCAGCCCCCTCCCGTCCCGGCAGCATCGGCCCCTTACCCGCAGCTGCTCGTGCTGCTGTTGCCGAGGAAGATGTTAATTATTTAGATGGAGGCTTCCTGCCGCCCCCCCTTTCCAGAACTAGGGGTCTGGGACACTGCTTGAGGTTATTTCGGCCAGGCAAACCTCCAGCGGGAACGAGCCTCTCGCCACGGGGATAGTGCCTCACGCACACTCGTGGCAAGGCAGACTTGTGGGGGACAGAGTGTTCCCGCTGCTCCGCATCCCCCCTCTCCAGGCAGTTTGTCCCCCGACGTGGGCCGGGCGCCTTTTGGGGCCGGGCTTGGCTCGCTGCCTCCACCCACTGCTCCCCACGGCCCGCGAGGAGAACAAACGGGCCCGATCCCCCTCGGCGGGACCCCCGCCAGAACCGGGGAGGGTAAAACGGGCCCTAAACTCCCTCGCTACCCAGAGATTTCTGTTCACCCCGGAGACAAAATCGCCGCTGTATTTCCTGTCCTCGAACACTTCCTGACACGGGGGAGATAACAAAGGGGAAAGTTTAAAGCAATAAATATCCCCGACCCTCCTCAGCCCTCGTGCGGGTCCGTGCTGGGGTTAGGCGGCACTCGGCTGAGGAGAAACTGGGCTTTTCCAGACCCGTTCTGCACCGCTCGGCCCTCCCGCTCTCTACCTCCTTTTTAACATCCTTTGGGGGATTTTCCTCTCTCCAGAATTTTTTGTTTTTTTTTTTTTTTTTGAGGGGGGAGTATTCTCGCCAAACTGCCAAAGACTTGCTCCCCTGCCTGCACTCCCCGTTACAGTGTGCCCGTTTCTGACCAGATTAAAGCGAGGCCGGTGCCGCTGGCCAGCCCTGCGACAGTCAGCGCACTCCGACGAGAGGGCTCCAGGAAGGAAAGGATGGGGTTTTTTTGTTTTGTTTGGTTTGGTTTTTTTTTAAGCGCGAGCGCGATTTGATAAACCAAATTGTATTATTAAAGTCACGAAGGCTTCCTGGGCGCGCAGAAGCCCACTGACAGGTTTTCTTGTGTTGTGATAGATTTAGTGCTGTTGCAGTACACTTTTCCCTCACATGCAGTAGCTAAGACCTGAAGATTAAAGACCGCACACCTCTAGAGGAGTCCAAGCCTACACCCCCAGCAGCGAATGCCCTCCCTGACGGCTTTCCCCGCCGCCTTGTTTCCCGCTTGTGCCAAACCCCTTTCCCTGCTCGGCAAGCTGCACGGGCTCAGCCCCACGCAGGGTAGCGAGGGGAAATCTCAACCCCCGGGAGCACAAACCCGGGCTCTTCTTGCAAAGCATCTTCCTGGCCCACAGCTCGTCGAGGGAAGTTGTAAGCTGAAGGAGCCTTTTCTGCCTGCCCGAGCGGCGAGGCTGCAGCGGGACAAACCCACCCGTCCAGCTCTATCCGGGCTCCTTTTGGGAGGGAGACACACACCTCGCTGCCTCCCGCAGCCACGTCTAAGCCCCAGGACGGCGACGGCCACCGGCCCCAGTGGGACGGGTGGGGAGCCCCCGCTGCCTCGTTCGGGCCCGGGGCTGAGCCGCCTCACCCCGGTACTGCTCCAGCCCTGGCCAGGAAGGGCATCTCACCCGGCCCCCAACGCTGACCCCCTCCCGAAACCAGCACTACCTCTTCAACCATTTCCCAAACCTGGTTTGTCTGGGTTGTTTGCTGTTGTTTTTGTTGTTTGGTTGGTTTTGGTTTTTTTCTCCTCGTTTTCCCCGGCCTGGGAAGCTTCCCTAGTTTTTGCCATTAAGCAAATTCAGGACCGAATTTATAGCTGTTCTTTACGGGACGGAAAGGGTTAATGGCTGCTGTCGGTTTGGGGTTTGGTTTGGTTTTTTTTTCTTTTTTTTTCTCTCGCCTTCCCTTGAATGCATATAGTCTCTTCTGAGCCCCTCAACGTGATGAAAGCTATTGATTGCTGTGCAGAGTCGCCGACTTTTAGAAGGCTCCCTCAGTCCCCTCCCCAAAAGTAAATAAATAAGAGTAAGGGGAAAAAAAAAAGAACAAACAACAACAACAAAAAAAAACCAAGAAAAAAATAAAATTAACATATTTTCGGAAGTGTCTCAAGTATGTACCTCCCGGTTTATGTCTTCCCATTCACGTGTATATTGATATCATAAAAGAGAAATCCTTCAGCGTGGTTTTTCTCTAAATATCTTATTCACTGAAATTGTCAGTTCCACTCATTATTCCACTACCTTAAACCCGATTCTGATGCTGGCTAAATATAGAGCTTCGCCTTTCTGGGAACGCGAATCGAATACACAGTAAGCAAATCAGTAGCACAGGAGGGCGAAAAAAAAAAAAAAGTGATCAAAGCCCTCCTTTTCTTCCCAATCCCGGTTTGTTGGGGCGGAGACAGGTTTCTCGCTTATTGCACGTCATTTGCAAAGACCGAGCTTAACACGCAATCACCTCTCCCAGAAGTAGTAGTTAAAACACCCCAAGTTAGGGGGTGGGGGTTAATAGAATTAAAATCAAGTTGAATTACTTTCCAACAAAGGTGCAACGGCGGAAAATAAGATGCGTTATTTCAGAGCTGGGAGGAGGCGTGTTTTAATCAGGCCAAATTTTTAAAAGAAATACAAACATCCGAGGGGAAAAATGCATAGGACTCAGTCCGGAAAAACACCTCCCCCGTTTCAGTCTCAGAAAACCTGCAGATTTTTTTTTTTTTTTCTCAGTTATTGGGATGACTCTTTTTTTTTTTTTTTTTTT
>WHYT01013956.1:30448-66075 GCA_009806455.1 Tetrax tetrax
TTTTTTTTTTTTTTTTTTCCTTATATCCAGTCCTCCTCCTATTTTAAACCCATTACCCCTTGACCTGCCACAACAGGCCCTACTGAACAGCCTCTCCTCATCTTTCCTGTAGGCCCCCTTGAGGTATTGGAAGACCGCTATCAGGTCTCCCCGGAGCCTCCTCTTCTCCAGGCTGAACAGCCCCAACTCTCTCAGCCTGTCCTCATAGGAGAGGTGCTCCAGCCCTCTGATCATCTTCGTGGCCTCCTCTGGACTCACTCCACTAAGTCCACATCCTTCTTATGTTGGGGGCTCCAGAGCTGGACGCAGCACTGCAGATAGGGTCTCACCAGAGCGGAGAGAGGATTCTGCTATAGAATAAGTTTCCAGGCTGGGACCTAACCTAGAGTAGGTATTTCTATAGTTTTCCACAGGTTAACAAATGTGTGGACTGTGAATGTCTCCCAGAAGGGAGCAGGGTGTGTTGGAAGTGGTTTGCCATAAATAATGCCGGTTTAAAGATGCAAACTGCAATTGCACTATGTGGAGGGTAGGGACACAGGTTCCTACAGGGGCTGTAGAAACATTTTATCAGGTGGCTAGCATTGACCATTTTTTGCTTTGTGCAATTGAGAAAGGAGGGGGAAGAAGTGGGATCGACAAATGTTATTTTGACCCTGAGCATACAGGTAGCCCAAAGTGATACAGGGAACTACAGAGAGGAGAGAGCGACCCGGTTGCCTTTTATGCTGGCATTTGAAAAATGAACTCAAGATAGTGCTTTGAAGGGTGACTTGGTAATATTATTAAAAAAAAAAAAAGTCCCCGCTTTCTTTTCTTGATATCAGTATCAAGAAGTAGATGACTAACGTGTTGGAGAGAGAATGGTTTGAAATGATTTTTGAATGGTTATTTTTCCTCCCTTTGAAAATTGAGGTGACATTAATTATGGAATGGCAGCAGTGTCTGATCTGAAGCAGGCGCTTTCATCTCACCTCCTGCTTTTAAAATAGCTGCGCTCTTATCTCTGCTTCGAGGAAGGGGGTCCGAGGGGGAGAGCGCCCCGGTGCTCCTGCAGCCTGGCAGTCGCCCGATGAATGAAATGCCTTGTGAGATGCAAGGCCAGCAAAGAATTAGTGAGACTTTAGGAGCTCATTTCCTGTGGTGACGATGTCCAGGCAAAGACAAAAAAGCTGTGATCTGCAACAGACAAATGAAAACCACAAAAAATTAATGAGCCCAATTACTTCAATACTGTCCAAAATATGTTCTGTCTAAAGGAAAGTGGGAGCAGACAAGAACTTGGAGATGTGATAGGTGTTTCCCCTAATCCCCTCTGACAGCTTCAGTCACACAAATGTTGACATTAACCCTTCCCTTCATTAATCACGCCTAAGTTGCCGCTATTAATCATTATTAAGAGTCTGCCACTGTGCTGACAGCATTTTTCTGTGTTAATCTGATAGCGTAAGCGGAGGGGCTCTATTTCCAGCATAGGCCGGGTGTAGCATAGAGCAGCATTTATTGTGCGCAGCAAGATGGACTTCGAGTGTGTGCTTTGGGCTGTGAGGGGAAGGTGTGATGTGACACCGAGACAGAGGACCGAACACAAAATCCCAGGAGGATGAGGCTGGGAGGGAGAGGGAGGCCGGGAGCTGAAGAGCTATAATAGCATTGCTGCCTGCTGATCGCATTGAGGCAGAAATTGCTTTCACCCATGTTTTTTTTTTCCCCGGGGGTGTGCGTACACCACCTATGCAGTGAGATGCCAGCTGGCATGAGAGCTGAAGTCAATACTACTGCCATGTCAGGGCGGGCCTCTGCTCAGCCGCGGGGTGATGAGGCTCATAACCCCCGTGCAGAGGTTGATCCTGCTGCTCGGTGTGCTGGGCAGCACCGGTGTCCTCAGGGGTCATCCGTTATTTCTGCACAGACACACCTGAGGGTTTCATGTTCTTTTGAAGAAACAGGCACTTATTTCAGTGGAAGCAGAGTCTGATCTGAGCTTCTGCAATTACCTGTAGCCACTGGTTCATCTCTTGTCCTGCTGAGCTGTGCTGAGTGGACTTTCAATGGTGGGTGCCCTACTTCTGAAGTAAGAGAGCCTTTAAGGAATTAATCATTCCCAGGATTTTTATTTTTTGGATCACTGAGGCTACATCCATGTGAGGATTGCTAGATATGCTTAGGATGAGGGCTTTGGGCTTCAGCCCTCTTCCAGTGACGGAGGACAGCAGCTGAGCCTGCACGGCAGCCCCAGGAGTGAGTCTGTCTGGAAGCCCTTAAACCACGTTATAGGACCCAAGCGTCCCCTTAAACAGAGGCAACGCAGTTCATCTTTACCAAACAGACTGTGACAGGTCCAAAGGCAAAGGTGGGGGAAATGAAGGGGAGGGAGGGATAAGAACATGAAATATCATCTGAAATGAGCTTGTGCCGTTTTCTTTGGAGAGTGTCTGACTTCACACCCCTGCAAAGGATCCCTGAGGCTGGGGGGGGGTGGAGGGTGGGGGTTCCCTCACCATTCTCAGCTGCTAGGAAAACACCACTGGGTCTATCTGCCCTCATGTCTGTTCAGTCTGAGCTGAGAGTTTATTAAGACGCCCTGAAGAATTTCTTGCTTTATTTGTGCCTGTTGGTTAGATCTTTTCTGTCAGCTTCATGTTACGTGTCCCTTTGGTGAAGGTCTGGTGCTTCTGCGCGTGGTCTGGCTGAGGACTGCCTTCTGCCTTGCTTACATGACTGCTTTATGGTACCCTGCTGATGGAGGGTAATTCAAGCAATTAAAAGCCATCTTTGAACTTTTATGGGATATTTTCACAGCCTAACATCTGCCAATGGTTTTTATCTCAATTTGGGATGAGGCCATCTTGTATGGGCTTTGCAGCCTCTTGTACAAGGGGTTTTAGAATCATAGAATCATTTAGGTTGGTGTTGTGGTTTAACCCAAGCTGGCAACTAAGCACCACACAGCTGCTCACTCATTGCCCCCCACCCCCTCCCGGTGGGATGGGGGAGAGAATTGGAAGGATAAAAGTGGGAAAACTCATAGGTTGAGGTAAAGACGGTTTAATAGGTAAAGCAGAAGCTGTGTGTGCAAGCAAAACAAAATAAGGAATTCATTCACTGCTCCCCATTGACAGGCAAGTGTTCGGCCATCTCCTGGAAAGCAGGACTCCATCATGCTTAATGGTTACTTGAGAAGACAAATGTCATAACTCCAAACGTTCCTCCCTTCCTCCTTCTTCCCCCAGTTTTGTATGCTGAGCATGTCGTCATATAGTAGAGAATCTCTCTTTGGTCATTTGGGGTCAGCTGTCCCAGCTGTGTCCCCTCCCAACTTCTTGTGTACCCTCAATCTTACTCGTTGGTGGGGGTGGTGTGAGGAGCAGAAAAAGACCTTGACTCTATGTGAGCACTGCTCAGCAACAACATTCCTGTGTTATCAACGCTGTTTCCAGCACAAATCCAAAACATAGCCCCATGCTAGCTACTATGAAGAAAATTAACTCTACCCTAGCTAAAACCAGCACAGTTCAAAAAGACCTTTAAGTCCAAAACCTAGCACTGCCAAGTCCACCACTAAACATATCCATAAATGCCAAGTCTACACGTCTTTTAAATACCTCCGGGGATGGTGACTCCACCACTTCCCTGAGCAGCCTCTTCCAGTGCCTGACAACAGTTTTGGTGAAGAAATTTTTTCTAATATCCAATCTAAACCTCCACTGGGATAACTTGAGGCCGTTTCCTCTGATCCTATCACTACTTACCTGTGAGAAGAGACCGACATCCACCTCCCTTCAGCCTCATTTCAGGTAGTTGTAGAGAGCAATAAGGTCTCCCGTGAGCCTCCTTTTCTCCAGACTACACAACCCCAGTTCCCTCAGTCGCTCCTCGTAAGGCTTTTGAAGGGTCTAGAGAACCAGCTTCTTTGCTTTTTGGATGTGCTCCCACACCTCAATGTCTTGTAGTGAGGGGCCCAAAACTGCACACAGTATTCGAGATGCTGCCTCACCAGTGCTGAGTACAGAGGGCTGATCGCTTCCCTATTCCTGCTGGCCACACTATTGCTGATACTATTTCTGATAGTTTTGTCCCAAAGCTTGCCTGTGTGGAGCAAATCTGGCAGCACTGCTGTGGCTTGACCAGCTGCTTGGATCTCTATTCACTGTCTTTAGACGGCCGGTGGGAAGAGGTGAGTAAGTGTTCCTCTTCTGAGGCAGCAGGTTAGAGAAGTGTCTCCCCAGCAGTACACCAGCAATGGCTTGGTGACACCAGACATCCCCAGGGTCTGAGGCACCACTTGTCCTTTTCTAGTGCAGTCATATTTTCAGGCAGCAGCCCATGCAGATGGAAGTGATACTGCACTTCTCTGTAAGCAGGACTCAGGATTCAGGCAGATTAGCAGTGCATTAGTTATGATGTGTTTGTGTTTTTCAAGTGTCTTGTTTTTTCCAGTCAGAAATTATAGCTTTGGCTGTAGTCTGGTGTCTAGGAGTCACAACTTGAGGAAGAACCTTTCAAATCTAGGATCTAAGCCAATAAAACATCTGCAATGGTTACTGCCGAGTTAGTGGTCCAGTGAAGAAACAAATCGTTGTGTGACCCGTCCTGATTCCAATCTGCCTGATCTCCATTTTCCCTCTGCAGTCAAGCTGCCCTCATCACCCAAAAATCAAATGCAATGCAATATTATCAAATGCAATGCAATAGTCTCCTTTTCCTTCTGCGGCTGGGTTTATTTTTCCTCTTGTGCTACAGAACAAGGGAGGCGTGCAGACATGAAGCTGAATTCATTGCTCCCCCTCTGGTTAAGCAAGAAATTACTTAGATTTTTTTCCTAGATCGTTGAGTTGCCATTGTGTCCCAACAACCTTGCGCTCCCTGGTAGAACCATGAAAAAAGATCCTGTGTCTTCCATGTGGCACTGGCACTGTGGGTGACAAACGCTCCCCTTTTTACGCCTGCTTATTTTATGGCGTTGTGCATTTTCCTAGATAAGCTGTGTGGCGGCCCTCTCGTTCATCAGATGTGTTGCTGGCCTCTGAACTGCCAGCCCAGAGCAATCTCTGTTGGAGTTGACCCCACTGAAGGCAGGGTAGAAGGGGCTGGTGGCTCTGGGGGGACTGGGATTGTGTCCAGTAACATCATATTTCTTTGCTGAGAGCCATGCACTCAGATAAATGAGTGAACCCACCAAGTATTAGCCTGATTATTTAACAACCCCTCTTTGAAATGCACGAAGCATTTAGTTCTCTTTAGTCTGCAAGGAAACCAGTGATTCTCAGTTAAAGGTAAAAGAGAAGGGGAAAGTATCAGGAAATCGGCACGGGGATGTTTTTAGACAAGCTTCTGAAAAACACCAGAGCAGCACTTTATCACTTTCCCGTCAAATAATGCTGGTTCTGAGGCTTTTAATTTTGGGATGTTGAATGCCTTCCTAAATACACCCCACCCCCCATGTGGGACTGTTAATGAAGCAAGCAGATGGTGATTTGAATCGAGCAAAAGGACGTGATAAAGATGTGCTTTGAAATAGCCGGACAGAGCGCGTTACACAGGAGACCGGGGGAACGAAAGTGATGGAAAACTGAGAGCAAACCACCACAGTGTTCACGTTAGTCACCAAATGGCCCAGCATGTGAGTGGAAAGGTGTTTAATTATCTTCCATAATCTGATATTCAGGATAGAAAATGTTTTTATTAATATGTTGGGGGTGACAGATAGGGAATTGTATTCTTGATCAAGCACAGGGGCCAGTCGCGTGCCTCTGTGTCTGTGCATCCCACTGCTGTCTCCAGGGCCACGTGTGTCAACAAGGACATTTGTTTTCTTTCTATTTTAAGCAATGCCTGGGGAAAAAAAAAAAAAAAAAAAAAGAAAGAAAAAAACACAGCTTTTTTTGTCTGCCTCTTTCCCAAACTAATGCAATTTGAAATGCTGTGCCAGAGAGTTCGGAAGGCCTGAGGCAAAAGTTGAAACTGCAACCGTCTGAATATTTGCCTGCGTTGTGGCAAACTGAGCATCTTCTCCCTTGGTTGGGAAAGGGGATGGGGAAGGATGGCTCTTGGGCTGGCTCCCTCATCGCTCCCCTCCTTCGACTCCCTCCGAACCTCTCTGGGCGGCCTTGTGCTCCGTGATGGCAGGGCTGGCTGGTGCTGCTGGTTGTCCTTTCAGCGGTGCTTTCTCTCTGGCGATCGCAGACTGCTTTCCAAGCAATCTGACTTAAGATTTATAAGCAGCTGGGAGGAGAGAGAATGACAAAACCAAATAATTTACTTATTTCAAGTCCAAAGTAAAAACAGGTAGTGGAATCTGCCCCAAGACTGCAGGCTGAGGAAAAACCCTAAACTAATTCCTAAACTAATTTTCTTACTACTCTTCCCAGGGCTTCTGCTGCCGGAGCAATGGAGCATCTCCCCTTTACGCCCACTTTCTCCATCCTGTTTGTTGCAGCCCACTTTGCTGGCCCCCACCATGGCACAGGGAGCAGCTACCGAGGTGTTGAAGTTAATGCTCACTTAAACTAACATGAAGTTCCCCGGCATGGGAATAGGGAAGGTGACAGCTTTGTTTCAGGCCCAGCTACCAAAGCTGTGAGGAAAGGAATGAGTTTTAGAAGTATGCTATCTATAAAATAACCCCCTCCCTATTCTGCACTTGACTACATGGAGGTAACAAGTAAATCAACATCCAAGACACGCACGTCTCTAAAGCTTTGGTATTTCAGTGTCTGATGTTCTGATACTTCCAGTAAAAATTAATTGTGGTCTTTTGTTGGCTGACGTCTCTACAGCAGCCTCATTAACACACAGCCACATGTTTCTCTCTTCTGACTTGCCAAAATAGAAATCGCTTTTGTTTGCTGCGAACAAAACGCTTCCTTCTTTCTGCTGTGCCTGTGGTTGCTCTCTGAAAGGAGGAGGCAGGCAAAGCAGCCTTCAGTCTCTCCATAATCATCAAATGACAGTTTTGCAGTGTTTGAGCATCCTCTTGCACCTCCCCTTGCTGTATGGCAGTTTCACTCCTGCACCTTTCTCCCTGGTCATTGGAATGGTGGCGACCCCAACTCCCACAGCAGGAGCAGGTAGGAGCTGAGGGTGACCTGATGGCCCAGCTCACTGCTGCTCTATTTCGTGCCAAAAGAACGACGGCAGCTGCTCAGTCTCAGAGAGAAAGTTTAGTGTCACTTTGTGCCTTTTACTAGGTTTGGTGAATAATAAATATGTAACTGCAGCAAGAGCGGATTCCTCTTGTGCTGGTAGGCATCAGTTCTGTGTGCACGTGCCCGCTGCCGTGTCTCTGGAGAGAAATGAAACAACCATCACCCAGTCCTGGCATGGCATCCCTACACAGGTGTGGTGGTTTAGCCTGAGTCACCACTCAGTGTCTCTCTCACCCTCCTCCTGCCCAGGGCGATCGGGGAGAGAAATTGGGAAGAAAGGAAAACTCATGGGTTGAGATGAAGACAGTTTACTAAAATAGCAAAGGAAAGCTACAATAATAAGAGAATATAAGGATATTAAAATATACAAAATGAACAATGTACAATTTCTTACCACCGAATGTCCCAATGACTGACAAAGCCTGTCCCGAGCAGAGATCACAGAAACAAAAACTAAGCAGCAAGCAAAGGAGAGAAAGTGAGCCAGCGAGGTAGAGGGAATGATGCCAGCAAGCAAGAGGGAAAGGCAAGATGGAAAATGGATGCAAAGGATGAATGCCAAGGATGCCCCCTCCCATGGGCAACCCCCACTTGTATACTGAGCATGACGTTTATGGCATGGAATACTCTCTTTGACCAGTTTGGGTCAATTATTCTGTCTGTCTTTCTCCCAGCTTCCTGCATCTGCACATTAGCGAGACTTTAATGAGACTTGGAAAGCCAGACAGTGTCCTTGGTCTCATTAACAACAACTCATATCATCAGGGTGTTTTTATCAACATTCTTCGCATATGAAAATCAAAACACACTGCCTACTGAGAAGAAAATTAACTCTATCCCTGCTGAAACCAGACAACAGGCCATTAGGCAGTCCCTTACAGAGAACTAAAGCTTTTCAGCTTCTGTGTGTAAGCTGGGAAGAAATTATGATCCGGCCTTTAGCGTGGTGTACCTCATACCCAGAGAGAGGTGAACAGCCTGAGCACAGGGCTTGCTGCACGCTTCGGGATGGGACACCTGGACCCTGGCTTGCTCTTCCAACAGCTGAGTTGTGTGCACTGGCTTCAGCGAAAAGGGACGACGAAGGGGAGATCTTTGACAGCACCCGAGGGATTTGGAAGCACAACGTGTTCCAAAATATACTGCCTCCTGCATCTTGAATATACCACTGGCAGGGCTCTGCATTAGTACAGGGTGTGTGAGCACATACATTGCCCACAACAGTTTTGAGGACAAAAGATGCATTATCAAGCAGCAGGCATGAATACATGTCTAGTCAAAAGCCTGGTTAACACGTGGTTGTTCTTCATTACATGGGATCAGCTTTTTGCTGATCTGTGCACCCTAAGCTCCGTCCTGCTGACAGTGACTGGAGAGCTGCTCGTAGCGAAGGAAAGGTCTCTGTCTTACCTGTGCTCTCACCGCCTGCCGCGTGCCCTGGCAGCCGAGTCATCCCAGGAGCCGTTCATTAGTTCTAGCAAAATATGTTGCTACAGTTTTGCAAGGAGCAGAGAGCCACCACAGTGAGGTATAAAAGCAAATTTTGCTGTAATTTGGAAGACTGTTGGGTCAGCAGCTCTGGGAGAGGTTAAAACCTCAGGCTAATGTGATTTGAGGCTGGTTTTATTACTTAGGTTTTCCTAGAGGTTTGTGTGGAGTGCAACAGCTTTTTAACCTCATTTCAGCTCACCTTGCTTAGGTAAACTGTTCTGTGGTCTTTCTGAAGAGCCATGACTGGCCAGGACAGCTCCAGGATGGAAAAAACCCAAAGCACGCTCTCTAAATAAACTTATCATAGCTTTGAGAGGTTCCTAGCCTGGCCTGGTGACATGCAGGCAACAGTTTGTATATGAGAGAAATAATGCAGACACAGTAAGGAGTTAGCCGTTGACCCTTGCAAAGTGTTATAATAAACTGGTGATGGAGGAAAGATAGAAAAAAAAAAATCAAAGGGTCTTTACATCAAAGGCAGAGAGAGAAGCTGCAATTAACATGGTCAGATGTGAGAAATCCAGCAAGGGAGAGGACCAGTACCAGAATTTGCATTGATGTCCTCCTGTCCAGACCCTATCAATCTTGACAGGGAATTTGACGGGTGAGAAGAGTCAAAGAGCAGCCGAGGGATTCTGAAATCAAAGGGCTTTGAAAGCTGGATCAGAGAATGGAGCACATTTTTCCCATCTGCTTTGAATTTATTGTTGCTAATGAGGAAGGAGCCTCTGGTCTGAGTGAAGATGCTGAACCAGAGGGGTCACGACATTTCCATCACTTTCAGAAGAGGGTGTCCAGGGAATCTCTCCAAGTTAACCCTTTCACTGTCAAGCACATACAAATGAGCAGTTCAGAGTGAGAAGGCACAAGGAGGGAAACATTGGCCCCTCTCAGGCTGATGAAATGTGCTGTTTGCACTCCCAGACCACAAGGTCCTATTTGCCCATCTGACTGGTGGGAGCTCTGCAGTCAGAGCTGAAAAATCCTGGCATCGGTCCCTCCTGCTCATCACTTGCTAAGCAGGTGTGTTTCTTCTGCTTTGTTGCTGATGTTGGCTGTGGTCAGTCTTTTTCTGTGGGGCTGTGAATCCAAGATCTGCAAGTACCTCTGCTCACTAATGTATAATTTGTATACAAAGCTGGAAGTGGTTGTGTTGAACACTTATTTACAACTAGGCTCTGTGTCCCCTTCGGGTCAGATGCTGTCCCTGTCAGCAGAAGTTGCATGAGGGGAACAGACCTCTCTCTCCCAGCCTCCTCGCTAGGGTTCCTAAGGAATGGGGACCGCACCACGTTTGGGTGAAGGAGCAGACAAGAAAGTAGGCTGCTGAGACCGAGAGTGTTGGAATTAATTTGAGGCCTTTTGCAGCTCATGAGAGTTTATCTTGAAATTGGTAGCCTTGTTATTTAAACATCAAACACTGACCTCCCCATCCCAGATTCCCCAAAACTTTTCTGTGTTCTCTGTCCTTTCCTGTCCGCTGCCCTAAATGCTGATGCCATTGTGTTTGATTTTCTCTGACTCTTTCTGATAATGCTGAAGGCGCAACAGCCAGAGACAAGAGTCACAGGGATCTGCTTGCAGAGGTCATGATCCCCAATTATCATTCCAGGCTGCTGCCTGTCTGCGAGGCAAGAGCTGTAGCCGAGACTCGTGGAGCTGCAAATCTTCAGAGCGGGACAGAGCGCGCAAGAGGAAACGTTGGCATGAGAGCCACATCCCTGACTCGTCATTGAAGAGCTTGTCTGTGCAAGCCAAGGAGTCTCTGTTGCAACAGGGGTCTGGGTGGCTTGCGCTAGGCAACTACACTCCATCTCTTCATTTGGGCACTGCAGAGCTCTGAGCCAAGTCGGCCGTTGGAGTAGACACCAGTCAGAAAAATTAGTTCAGACGTTGAGTTCTGAAAACTTTGCAGAGCAGGTAAGTGAATGCTTGAGTGCTCATCTCCTGTGAATCTTTTTCCAGCAAAACACATTTAAACCTAGCACACAGGGAGGTGGATTAGCCCCAGCCGTTCAGAATGGGATACAGTATGGCCTTAACCTGGCATTTCCATCTGCCCGTGGCCTGTCGGAAGCAGGTAAGTGTCAGGTGAAAGGTGTTAACCTGCCTGTTGCTGTATGTTAGTGCAGTCGTGCGTGCTCTCAGGCGCTGGAAGCAGGAGGCACTAGTGACTTAGCTTAGCTGACATGCGATCATTTGTTAAATGGCGGGAAGATGATTGTGTGGCCAAACCCTGAGATTTGCATGAGCTTAAAACCGTAAAATTTAATTATTCTCTAAGGATTCATTTGCAACAGTCTCAGTTTGTGATCAGATGAAGGTGTGTGACAATGTCTCTACTGTGCCTTCCCATCTTTCTGCTCCCCTGAAAGACTTTGCTTTTCCTGAGATATTTCTTCTGTAGTTGTCTCCTTGAATGTTGGGATATGTCGTTTTAGGGCAATGCGTCATCTGACTTCTGCAGTGTTCCACTGGATCTCTTAACAGCACTTCTGAGGCTACTTCAGTGGATTGAGATAATGTGGTAGATATCAAATAGAAAAGGGTCCCAGGGTGGATGAAGGATGCTCTCGCCATTGTTTAATGTGATATTGAAGCTTATGTTTTCAAGTAAAGTGTTGGGAATTAAAGAGACAGTGAGTTTTCAAGGACATTTTATCTACTGGGAGTGTTTAAACCTGGAAATATACAGTGTCAATAATATAGCAGGATTAAGGCTTGTTGCATCCGAATCAGCACAAATTTTGTTGCCAGCTAGTAGCTAGAGCACAAAGCTCTCATGTAGCAGTTAATTCTCTTACTTGGAGGCCTTCCTTGCTGCCCACTAAATTGCAAATACTGACTGACAATTGTCTGTCTATTCTTAAATCTCCCCTCTGAATTGCTACCCGGATCCCTACTGCTCTACCTTACCCAACTCTCTGAACAAGTGGCTGAACTTGGCACTGAAATCCGCAGGACCAGGCGCATCCGTTGCGTACTCTAGACATTGCATGGCTTGGGGATCTAGCCTTGTGAGGTCAGGCCAGAATTAGTAGATATATTTTTAATACAAGCTGTTTTTTCAGGTGAATATAGGTATGGATCTTCTAAATCAAAGATTTTGCTAAGTCTAATCTCAGGCTAGTTAGCAATCAGTTAATGCCTGTTAAAATAGGACCGTGGTGTCAGTCAATCTCAGCCTGCCGTGTCTCATCAGTAGGCTGACGGGTGAACATTTTCAGTCTCGTTGTTTGCAAAGAGCATAGTAAAACTGATCCCTCCCCTTGCCGCCTCACTCCCTCTCTTTTCTGTAATGCCCCTAGCGCCAAATAAACAAGGCAAGCTGTAGTCACTGGAGCCGTATCGATGCTGTCGTTGCCTTCCTGACAGAGCCCGGCTGGTTACAGAGCCCTGTGGTGCCTGCAGTCGTGTCCCAGGCGTGCAAAGCCAGGATTAACCCCGGAGAGCCCCAGCCCTGGGTCCCAGCAGCAGATCTGCCCTTCAGACTGTGCTCCAAACTGGACACGAAGGTGCTAACAAGGCATGAAAAGGAGCTGCGGGGTAAGGGGAGGGGATCTGTGGAGATGGCTTGGGTTTATTTTTATTTTATTTATATTTTATTTTCAGAAGCACAGTAGGACTGTGGGGTGATGCGATAGCTGCGTGTAATGACAGGGACTCTAGAGACATGTGATCTTTTTGGTGATACACCTGGGGGGCTCCTGAGAGGCATGAGGGGAAGAAGAGAGGCAGATACACTGTCTGAGAGGCTTTTTTATGATTATAAAAGAGATTGTGACATTTTATGTGTAAGTCGATGTACAGTAGATCTCAAGGGGATAGTAATGGACCCATAAACCTCTTTGTGGGCCAGCCCTTATAAAGGACAATACCTGAACTCAACTAGTTCACTGCAGGCATTTCTCTGTCATGTGTGGGATATCCAAACATCATAAATGCTATAATAAAATGAGGTTAATAAGGCAATAAATGGCAATGATTAAGTCCCTGGTTGATTTCAGCTAAAAATATCTATATTTATATTTCACTTAGGATGGCTGAAGCCTTATTAGGCCCCTTCCTTGTCCCCTCTGTCTGCTTCATCTCAGGTTTATTTGAGCAATACATCACTCCACCCATGAGACATCACTGATATCTGCAAGCTCTGCAGACCCTCCTGAAGTCCTGCTGAGGCTATGCTGCCCTCCAGGATATATTTATTTGCTGTAGCAAATGACTGGAAAAGACACAACTCTGACAAAAACAAAACACCCTGGGCAACAAGGAGCGAGCTGTGAAAATGAAAGTCATGTCAGAGAGTCGATCAGAATCATCCAGGCTTGATTCATTCAGAAGTGCCACAATTCCTTCCTCCTTCTGCATGAGCATGTGCATCACATAGAGAGTGGGGAACTTAAATACACTAGATTTCTTTCCTGCACCCAGCAAATTCACAGCTACATGAAAAGAGAGGCAAGGCTAAGGGTCAAGATGCCTCTGGAGAGGTGGAGAAGGGAAGGGGACGTGTCCAGGGGAATCATCTCGATACTTGCCGGTTTATGTGGAAGGTCTGAAATTGAGACAAAGCAAAGGTGTTTTTTTTTTTTCCCAAAACAAACAGATGAGCTACTCTTTCATTGTGGCCTCCTCCATTCACAGTTTCCTTCTGAAGCCTTTCAAATAAATGAGGTAGAAGGACAGACTTTTAAAGTGGGTCAGGGAGAGAGAGGTGAAGACTCGCTCTCAGCTATAAACCCCAGCAGGACACGCTTCCTTTGAAGAGCATTGTAATAGTGATTCAGGTTTTAGTTCAGGAGTCAAACCTTGTATTTTCAAAGCTGCGTGTAACTGTGCTCCTGAGGAACTGGAGAGAGTGATAAATTCTGCAAAACACTTTTTTTTCTGTGTAGGTAGCAGAAAATCACTTCTGCCTGCGCTGTCATAGGGAACACAATACTCTGGCATTGACATCTTTTTCTTGGCAATATGCTCAGGACACTTGTAAGTTCCTTTGCCTACACACTTTAAGAGGCTTAATACCAAGTGGATCAGTTAATTATTCTATCTCCTCCAAAATAGGTGTAACCTAGCTTTCTACTTGCTAGGCAGAGGTAAAGTGAGATAGCTAGAGTCACAGCGGAGACAAGCATGCGGCTCAGAAGTCTGCATTTCCAGGCCTTGCTCTCCTGCTTCATTTTCACTGGGGTGCCAGAGGTGACAGCAAGGACTCCAGTTCTGCTATAAAGGCCACACTCAGTCCCGCTGCCCAGGGTCGGACATGGCCCACAAGCCTAGAGAGCTGTGGCCGCTCTCCTGGGCCCTCTTTGTTTCTGCAGCCAAGGAGCTGTGAGAGGTTTGGTTTCTTGTAGGGCAGGGAGAGGTCTAAGCAAAGCCAGGCTGTGGTCCAGAGATGCACCAGTGCCTACTGGGACAACAGCCCTATGCTAGATGATAATCCTTCCCCAGAACCCTGCTAATGAGAATAAGCTGTCTGTACTTAAGAATAAATATCATTATTGACCAGGATATTTATTCTGTATGCAGTGATGACCCCCAAAGCTTTTTCCCCCTCTCTAGAAAATTACCATGAATTGAATCTCCTCCCCTGAAAGTCGAGTTCATTTCCAGTTACTAGCAGACTTCATACCTCTTTTCATTGCTTCAACAAAGGGATTAAGACAGTCTGTGTAATCTTTTTTTTTTTTTTAATTTTGGTACTTTTCATTTATTATTATTGAATTTTTGAAACAGGGTGGTATTCTTTCACTGCTGGAGTGCAGTCTACTCTGGAGTGGAGGATGACAGTGTGTATGATACAAAATGATTTAAGAAAAAGGAAATGTACAGGAAGAAGGAATTTTAACCAAAAATGCCACAAAAATTACTTCTCTTGATGAAAATTGTACTGGGATCTCTTCTGATATTGCAGATTGGATGGCCCCAGAGGGAGGGTTGTTGGAGGTATATCACAAGTATCTGAAGTTCCACAGAAAGTACTCCCACCTCTGAAAACTGGACTGTTTCTCTGTGAACTGTCACTGGGGACACAACCCATTAAACTGCATACATCTGCCTCACTTAGCTGGGAAAAGATAAGACCACTGCTGTGTCAAGCAACTAGAAAGTCTCAAATCTGGCCCTGAGATAACTAAACTATCTTGGTGATGCATTACAACCAAGGGACGGGATCCCTGTCAGTGACAAGGGTACTGGTGGTAGCATTGGACACCTGCATGGGGCTGTGAAGACAAGGTCTCTGCCTCAGAGAACGTGCAGTCTAGAGAGATGATGTGCAAACTAGGGCAGAAGGTCTGAGGTCAAGGCAAAAATGTGTCCAGCTTTCATTTCATTTAAAGGCACTTTGCTTTGTTGAGAACTATGTTGCCACACCCAAAGGGTAGCTTTGAACATGTTTATTTCAGTGCTTTTAACATTAGTCAGAACTTCTAAGATAGCACCAAAAGAAGAAATGAGGTCACTGGAAAGCAATGGGTAGAAATTGTAAATAAGCTTACTTGCAGGGCTGATGTGGGAGATGAGAGAGATAGTGATGTTTGAAGTTTACCATCTGCGCCCAGGAAAAGGAAAACATCCTGAGACACAGATGGCCAGGTGCACTTTCATGCTGTCCTTTTCAGAGAGGAAGAGAAAAAAATTGTCTCTAAATGCACTTCTCATAACTTTCAGTTATGCAGTGCACTCAATCAGCCTTTTGTGTTTCTCTGATTTTATTCTGATCTTCTCATTATTTATTTGTCACCAGACAAGTCTTTACAAAAGCCTATCAGCTGTCTGTCGAAACCCAGTTCAAACTTTCTAGATTATCCATGCCTTTCTGCCATTCTGGTTTAGTAGAGCATGGAATAATACAGACTGTTATTAGCGGATTAAAAAAAATATAACAATCAAAAGTAAGTGCCATGTCTCTATGTGGGCGTGCAAATGAGATGAATGCAGGAACACGCTTGGGAACGAAGCACATTTGTGGCCTAAATGCCACAAAGCACTAAGGAACCAAAATACTTCGGACAGTGCATAACTTGCTGATTCTGGTCATAAATCTCCAGTGAACTTATGCAGGCTGAGCCCTGCTGCTACGTGGAGCAGAGACACAGCTCAGGGAGCCTCGCTGGCTTGCATAGTGCTTTGTCTGGAAGTGATGATGACATTTGCCTCAAGACTTACTGATAGAGAATGGGGGGTTGGACACCCCTGGACCTACAGTTGTAAAGATGTCAGCATTTCCAATTAGCCCAGCTCCCTGTCAGTGCAAAGGCCAGGCATTGGTATACTGCAGTCTTCTCATTTAGCTCTCTTATCTCTTTCTTACAGCATAGTCCAGAGTGTCAAAGCCAACCCAGTATTTATTTTTTTTTAAGGAGCTAAAAAGCCCACTGCAAGGTCCAGATTTTCAATGTAAAGTTTCTCCTGCATCTTATTTGCATGGCTGAGTTATAACCCTCTAAATTACAAACAGAAGCACTGGCAGACTCTAGCTAACAGCTCTAATGGATGCTATTATATTTCTGCTGCTAGTTGGCACTCAACCTTCACTACCTTATCAGCATAAAGGGATGCTGTCAACTTGAAAAATTGTCTTCCTTGGGGGCGGGGGGAAGCCATACCTACTATTGTTCCAAACCAGCCTTTTCCACAGCAGTAACTAGAAGAGACTGAGGATGTGAACAGCGTGCTATTTAACTGGCTCTGCTCAGCGTGTTTGCTTTGCATATGTGACAGCGCTTTGTGGCGTTTCAGTGTTGCTGGTGCGCGTTAGCACTTCCTCTCTCAGACTGGCAAGATGATGCCTCCTGGGAGGTGGGGTGCGGAAGGGTCAGCAAGGAGAGGGGAGGCTTTCATCCCAGGCCTTCTATTAACAGCAGCAGCAGAAGTGAGTGAAAAAGCAACATGAGGGTTTGTATATACATGGAGAACAGATATCAAATGTACAGGATGCCATTGTGCTTAGTGCACTGTTTAAAATTGGTTTGTAGCATGCTTGGGAGAGAGGGAACTCTCATCTTACTCCTCCTGTCTTATTTCCTTCTCCAGAGATGATTTTTATAGTGCCCTGCTCATGGCTATTTAAAGACAAATCTATGCAAAACTTGCATTGTCTCATATGGGCCAGTTTGGAAATAGTCCAAGTTGTCAGCATCCCTTTAAATACAACACTGTTCTTTCCCTTGCAGGTGCCAAAGCTCTCCCCGGAGGAATCTGCATCTAACCTGGCAAAAAAAAAGAGGAAGAGTTCCTACTTCTTTGTGATTAAAATGACCGGCACGCTGAGAAGCGCCTGCTACTACCATCTTTGTCAGCTTCCCCTAAAATGTGCTCAGCTGCCTCAACCCACAAATGTGTTAGCAGGTGAGAGACCTTTTACTAACCAATGAGTAATATCCCCCTTTCTGTTTTGGTGCTGAAGTGGTTGGTTCTGTTTGGGCTCTGGCAGGCACTCGATTGCTCCCAGTTTCTGAGGACAGCCCAGACTGCTGCTTCCTGCCGAGGAACCGGTGAGGGAATGGAAACGGGAGACCAAGCTCGCCATCTCCTGGGCAAAAGGCATTTGCGCTTCCAGGAAAGTTTCTTTTCTTTCATTCCCTCCTTTCATTCTCACTCGTCTTTCATTGTGACAGACCAAGGTTGAAGGAGAAGGCTTAGGAAGCTTGCCGGCTTGCAGTGCCAGCTCTGACCCTACTGTGGTCCCTCGTCTTCCCGTGAGGCTCAGTAAAATAAGACAGTGAATTTATGTCACAGGGCGGGTATGCTGTTTGTCTTTTTGTTATGTACTTCAGCAGCAACAATGCCAGCAGCAAGGCTCATATGCATCAATAACCCCAGAGGTTTACAGAGTGCTGAGCTCTCTTTATGTACTTAAGCTGGCAAGGACTCTTTAGCAACTGGCAGGTATGCCCAGTGGAGTACAGGCACGTTATGAAAGTTACAGTGCAACACCTTAGGTTTCATAAATAGACATGTGTCACTTCAAAAGCTGAGGCCCACAGTGAGGCTCCTAAGGATACCTGTGGATTTTGGAGTGTAACTTAAAAGTCAGGACCTTTCGCACGTTCTCGTCAGGCTTAGCTACAAAAGTCGCCCTGCTCAGTCTGCGAGGTTTCACTCACCGGTGTCGGTAATACAGCTGTGCAGCTTTCAAGCAGGGGCCAGATGAATGCGAACCTGAGAGTTCGTTGCGGATGCTGGGCAGGATTACTGAATACTGATGTGGTGAGTCAAGGTGTTGCACTGTAATGCTACAGGGCTGTGCTAGTGCAGTGATATTCCTGACACAGCAATGGAAAGCGGTAAACCAACTGGGGATTAAATTGTATTACGTTAATCAAGTTACACCTTGGAGGTGACAGTTATTCAATAAGCGAGGACCAAATGTCCCAAGCATTATTAACCTCTTACATTAAAAACAGCGAAAATCAGCAACTACCTGCACAACGTCTGTGTAGATGTGGGAAAAACATATGACAGCTACTGTAATTATGGTGCCACAGAATAAGAATTTAGAACAGGGTCTGGGGAAGTGGGATTCCTCAGCTCCCAGTGCTGCCACTGATTTATTGCAACCGTAAGCACCTACTTCACCTTTCTACAGCTTAGTGAGATGAATCTTTTAAGGGGTATGTGAGAAAGATTGGTTAATTCATTAAACTGGTTATTGGGGTTATGAGGACTCAGAATAACAACAGTTACAAAGCAGCTGAGGAAATTACACTGTTATAAAAGTTTGTCCTAGTATCAAGAACTGAGATTAAGTTGGGCTGTTGTGATTTTTGAGAGATGTCGTTCTTTTAATATGAAATCTATCACAGATTTCTTACCAAAAAAAGCCTTTTTCAGTCCTAACCTGGGCAGTGGATCCCATATGTGTTGTTAAATATAAACTCTGTTATCTCCAGTGAAAATTAGATAGCAAACGAATTTAAATAACATTTTTTACTTAGGTCAAAACAATTTAAACCAGATTACTAGTAACAAAATAACTTGCTTGAAGTTAAATAATAACACTTCAGTTACAAACAAAGCAAAGACTTTGTATAGATGATAGTTTTGAAAGAGCTTGAACATGTAAATTTCACAAATTAAACCCAAAATTTAAACATAGAGTAAATATTACACCTTTACCAAACCATCATGAGTCTCGCAAAGTCTTCTACCGTTTTAAACCAATGTTTAAAGATCACTAATTGAAGTGGATGCTAGGAATTACAAAGGAATTTTTCTTCCTAAGGTCTTCTTGCCCTCAGTCACAACATCTATACAACTTTTAGCTTCAACACTTTAAAGCACACATTTTTTTTTTTTCAGTAAGAAGTAAAATTTTGTTTTGAATAATACAAAGTAGGATTTAATGTTTTAAATGCTTGTTCAACACTGACACAGTCAGATCCAACACAATGTCTGAATTGTGAAATTACAATTTGAATTTCACTTGCATACTTGTGTTTTACAGATAAATTTATCACTCTCTTGCTAAGTGTAACTGAGTTATCACTTGATAAACAGTGCACATGCAGCAGGCGGTTTTGCTGTTCTTCAAATACTGGAAGGAAGATGGAGTTTTTGAGTTCCTCTTCACAATGAAGACTTGTGGTTTCCTGGGAGGAAGAATTCATTCAGGTGATTCACATACTGACAGCTGTATTCTTTATTTAATGACCTTGGACTATTTTTCTCCAGAGATGAATAATTGTAGTGACCCCATTCAAAGGAGATGCAAACTGTAAGTGAAGAACGGCCACTACGGTACTGCAAGGCACAGAATACAGAGCTTATTAGGCTTTGCCATCAAAAGTGGAGAGGGATTTCACTGCTTCACAAGTACAACGGAAAAAGGGAAAGGTAGGACAGAAGTAAGCTAAAGAGGACAGTGTTGGCACAGGAACAAGCTGATAATAAAGTAGTGCTGAATATATTTAGGCTAGCCTACCAAATAACAGCAGTAGGTGGAGGGAGCATAAAAATCTGATTTTAAGAAAGCAATCATTTTATGACAAAGATCACATATGATTGCCTGCAATAGCAGGCATATTATTCTCTTGCTGTGTAGCAGTCTCCTACACAGGATGACTTTAGTGGGAAGTGCTCTTGCTGGTTGGGTAATGACAGTCCTGCTCAGCCTCTCTTGTTTTATAAACCTCTTTCTGAGCAGTCTCAGCTCTTCTGACACAGGCACTAAGAGCCACCAAGAGAACACCTAACACTTTAGGCAAAGATTTGAAGGCAAGCTCTTGAAAGCAAGCTCTCATAGCCTTCTAAATCTTGGGCTAGAAAACAGCAGTATCTTCTTGCAGAATGACTCGAGACACGTCCCTTGAAGTCATCAGACATTTGTCATGCCTTTGATCCAGTGGACAGCCCCCTTTATTAAGTTCTCATGAGTAACTTTTAGCTAGCAGTGCCACTGCAGATAGTGCCACTCTGACACTGGAAAAGCCTTTTCAGTCTTTCTTTTCTTTACAACTATTCCATAGTTGTACAGTGGTTTCATACGAGACCTCCACGCAACTCTCAGTTTTTCATCTCATTAGGCCCTATAACATTTTGACTGTAACTTCAGTATTTACTTCAAGGATTTCCTCTGCGTACTGACTTCCTCAGCTCCTCTAACACTATGAGTACTTCATTATGCATTATTTACCTCCTCAGTGATTCTGACCTCCTAAAATAAACAGTGCAACATAAACTGCTTAAGATTTTTTTTAAGGCTAGGCTGCAAAGGCAACTAAACTCCCTCAAACTGAGGAAGTCTGTTACAGATGTTTCTGACAGCTTGAATCTTATGGAAGAGATTCTTGAATATCCACTGTCTCCTTTCAGATTTTCCTATTATATATGAAATTTACCAGTTTACCTTGATACTGTACTAAGCCTTACAATCTCTGCTCAAAGTAGACTTTAACAAGTGACTTGTCATATATCTCATCTTGATGCACAAGCTGTATTACACCAGTGTTTTTTAAAGGCACAGGCTCCACTTCCACTCCAGCCTGCATTCTGTGGAGATGTATAAAATTAATTAACAAAGCTCTGTAGTTTACACACACTTCTTGAATGAGTTCATGTTTCCAAACACAAGAGACAGTGTTTTGTGTCTTGAAGGAGAACCAATTGTTTTATGAAAGGTGAGACTGACATAAACAAAGCATTTGGATCCAGTCTTCCAGTTTGGAGCATTACAAAAGCTTATTAGAAAGAAGAGTCTGTATTTTGTTCATTTTCTGCACTTACTCCTCCACACTTTCCAAGCACATATATTTATAAAGTTTCAGATCAGGGTCATCACCTGCATGGTGATGGTGTCCATGGAAAAAGGTGTCCAGAAACTGTATTATAATGAAGAGATGACAGTTTAAAAGATTAATGCATTTGACCAGGAAACAAGAGATCACTCTTCAGCAACAAACATGAACACCCATTAAACCAGCCTAGAAACTAGGCACCATCACAGAGACTGATAGAACCCAGGACACCATCTCTTCTAGACTGGAAAGGATTCACAAAATCAATTAGCACTTCATTTTTTAATTAAATGAACATTTATACAAACAAACAACAGAACACTTTGGGGAAGCATAGGCACGTATTGCCACAGAAGGGTTTCCTACAGTACAGACAACAGCCATCCATTTGTTACTTTCCCAGTCTGGGTTTTGTGCAGTGAAGACAAAGCCCAGAGTCCAATAAACCCAAACACGAATTATCCGAATTCTTTTTTTCTTTTCAAACAGGAGGAGGAAATTAATTACTGCTAAAGATTCTCAGACTAGTAATTTTGCAAATAGTGCTATGAAGCTGATCAGAAGGGAATGTGTTGTAGCATAATTGCCCTATTTCAAAGCATTATCCCGTAATAACAATCTGCAGCACGGCTGTGCTTCATCGAGAGGGAGAGAGTGCTACATCCAGCAGGCACCTCAGCACACGCACGTTCCAGGGAGAAGCACCATCCTTGTCTGCTAATGCTGGAAGGCAGCCTATTAACCAGCTCGAGCCTTTTAGATCCTAATTTCAGGGCAGGGAGATAGCACTTGCTTCATTGGCTGCAGCTATTTGCTATTTCCAGTTATAACCCTTGTGATTAAGGCAAGCTCCGAGCCCTCAAACCCTTTTCTGAAGTAGAGACCAGCTTTTTCTTCAACAACATATCAGAAAAACACTTTTTGGCATCAGACCAAAGGAATGTTTAAGTGTTAGGTTTTCAAAAGCTATCTTATTAACTCAATAAAGAAATCTCTTTAATTTAATAATCAGAAAACATGTCACACTAGGCTGCAACTTATGGGAGCTGTAGGTGGAGAATACTTCCCTTCCTCACTGCTGGAATCCATGCCCTTGAGTGTTCATTTGTTTGCAACGGCAGAAAGTTGGTCACGGATCCTTCCTAGACCTTCTAACATAGTGTCCAGGGTTTCTTTGCTCAGTTCCACAGTCAGTGCAGAAACAACAGGACTATTCCCACATAAGGCAACGTCCTCCTGAATCTGAAAACAGGAATGCAGATGTCAGCTGTAGGAAAAATTCTTTCACGTGTTTTTCCAGTGCCACTACGAAAGTCAGTGTTTAATAGATTCATAAAAATGCTTTAAATTTGGTATCCAGCTCCATCGTGAAGGACTATGGCAGATTTTTTGCCTCCCTAGGGAAATGCACTCCCATTGACACAGTGCCAGTAAGCATATACTGCCGTAAGTACGGGGAAATTCTGAAGAGACTCATGGCAGGAAGACACATCCATATCAAAAGCATCTTAGCAGATACAGCATAGGATACTTAACCCCATCCCACACATAGAAATTATATTTTTTTTTTTCCTCCTCCCATCCCATTTTTACTGTTTGGGGGGATCCAGAACTCTGCAGAATATAAGCAGTAAGTTCAGCTATACTCCCCAAATGGTAGATGTGGGCAGTGAAGGAAGTTGTTAGTAATCAAAAGTCATTTCTCAACTAATGCAGTCAGCTAAACATGCTGAGGAGTGGCTTAGAATTAAAGGCTGATGACTTCATAATTTATCTTCCTTCTTTCTGTAGAGAACAATGGTGATCAGGAACAAAAATGCTGCCTTCTCTCACCCTCGTGCAAAGCAAACTCTCGCTTGCAAGGAAAAGAGGGCTTTCATCATGGACACCGTTCCCTGGCTCTGCAGTATTTCAAAGACAATCTGAGAAAGCCTGTTAACTGCCCACCAGGCAACAGGCAAGCACCAGCTGCCTGTCTGAACTGTTTTGCACTACCACTGCTAAGGCAGTTTTGGTCCTGTGTCCTTTACAGACACTGACATTACCTTTAACTGAAGCAGGCAAGTAGGGACTGCCATTCTGCTGATACTGTCTGAAGATGTCTTGATGTCCACCCTCCAGTCCACGTCGACCAGCCGAGGCAGGGAGACTGAGGGATTAAAAAAATGGGTTTGTTAGGCTCGGCAGCACATGATGACACCAGACCCTGGAACCTGTGACTATCACCATGTACATGCTTCTCCATTTCTGGCCTTGGGAAGTGTACAACTGTAGCGCTACTACGTGGTTTCACATCATTTTTGCTCTGCAATAAGCCAGTCTCTGAAGGTCTCTTCATGACACTGGAAGGACGAACAGGGTTC
Organism: Tetrax tetrax; assembly: GCA_009806455.1. Classification (NCBI taxonomy): domain Eukaryota; kingdom Metazoa; phylum Chordata; class Aves; order Otidiformes; family Otididae; genus Tetrax; species Tetrax tetrax. The sequence goes on from WHYT01013956.1 coordinate 53,690, forward strand.
TCCCATCATCACATGCAAGGATGGTACAGTGCAAGACAAACACTGGCAAATTCCCAAAGCAGCTGGGAGAAGGGGAGCAGGAACATGTCTTCTCTACCTCTTCATCCCTTGCCTTGCTGCCTGCAGCACTCAACTAGAGTTTCATCATGAATTGCTCTGGGACCTACATGCTTATTGCTCTGTTTTGGAACCGATAAGCACACAAGAATGCTCTTAAAATACAGCTGTATAACACATGTTATTTCAAGCTCCCCAACCTGTGAACCAAAGCATCCTGCAGTAAAGCATATGTATTGGTAAACATGTCTTGCCAATTTGTTAAAAATACTGAAGATATCATCCTAATTAGATGTAGCCTAACAGAAATCATTCAACAGTCTGGTGCAATACTGTCATCAATAGTTCAGGGCTGGAGACACCTTGAGCCTTCCAAGGGAAGGAGGACAGGTCTGACTTGGCTGCCCTGCTGAGAAATTTGTGCAGTTATCTCCTGCAGAGAGGAGGATATTCTCTCATGATGTTGTATACTTAATGGACTTCACTGCACTACAAACTCTCAAGAGTCCCTAAGCATTGTGCAAAGTGCCATGAAAAATGAGATTAAGGTTCTTCCAACAAAACTCTGGCACCAACAGGCTGGCTACAAGCGCTTTTTGTCAGCTCCTGGGAGCATAACGTTTTTCAACAGTGTCTTTCAGCTGCCAGTACTAAATACAAGGAACAATTATAGAATATAGACTTGTTGGAGCAAGTCCAGAGGAGGGCCACAAAGATGATCAGAGGGCTGGAGAACCTCTCCTATAAGTACAGGCTGAGAGAGTTGGGGCTGTTCAGCCTGGAGAAGAGGAGGCTCTGGGGAGACCTTATAGTGGTCTTCCAGTACCTCAAGGGGGCTTAGAAGAAAGATGAAAACAAACTTTTTAGCAGGGCCTGTTGTGACAGGACGAGGGGTAATTGGTTTAAAATAGAAGGAGGCAGATTCAGACTGGATATAAAGAAACAAAAATTTTACCATGAAGGTAGTGAAACACTGGAACAGGTTGCCCAGAGAGGTGGTTGATGCCCCATCCCTGGAAACATTCAAGGCCAGGTTGGATGGGGCTCTGAGCAACCTGATCTAGTGGAAGGTGTCCCTGCTCCTTGCAGGGAGGTTGGACTATATGGCATTTAAGGGTCCCTTCCAACCCAAACTGTTCTATGATTCTATAACACATTAAAGTGAAACTGAGGCAGGTATTTAGATGGCTGGCATGCAGATATCTTCCCACCATGTTTGAACAAAACCGTTTCCTACTTTCATTTAAAAAAAAAAATACATTTTAACTCAGAAAAAAAGGAAACAGTATTGACATTTTAATCTCAGATGTACAAGTGTCTTCTCATCCAAACTGCAAACCAGAGGAAAGCGTAATTACTTATCCAACCAGACAACAGCAGCAAGCGTTAAAAGATGACGCTTGAACACTTGACTGCTCAGTAGTAAAGTGCAATTTACCAACATAACCTAGAAATTTGGAAAATGTCTGTAAGGTAAATTCATTGTTTAAAATATATGGAAAGAAAACAAGTTGTAACGTGTCGTTTAACAGGGTGTACTTAAACTCATTCCCACTTTGGTACTGTCACATTTATAAGACTTGGAACACCTCTTGCACCTTTTTTTCAACTACATTTTCTGGTCAGAGCTGAGCTGTACTTCCTGTGTTCAGAAGTGTAGCATCCAGTTTCCTGGGAAAAACAGTAAATTCTCACTAGAATAAATCCACACTAAGGACATGGAAACAAAGACAAATGCCCTGAAAAGGGCATTTCCAGCTAAGGAGCTTAACTCCTGTAACTGTGTCAGAATAAACGGCTACAGGGTGCCAGAAAAAAAAAACATTGCTCCTGTTTATGTCAGCTAGGGATTTTCAAAGAAGTCCAAAAGAAATGTAGGACGAGCCCCATAAAAGATCTTTAGGGAGGTGATCATTTATTCTCAAACTCAATTTAAAATCTCAGCTGTGGCGCTTGGTAGGTTTGAGTGCCTTTGCAAAGCCTTATCAAACCTGGGTGGCAGCAGTTATCTGACATCCATTTAAGAGTACCAAAGGGCCATGAAGAGGCAAAGACTAAAAGGTCTGCTGTGTGCTAAGGAAAGAGCTGTCTCAATAGGCAGCTGCAGCCTACTGGATTCTGCCTGTCATAAGATGCCCAGTTTCCTCTGCAAAGGTTGATCACTAGCCATCCTACTGACTCCAGATGCTCAAGTTGCTTCCTAACAGTGCTTACAGAAATTTCTCTATCTGGAGAAAGGCTCTTCCTCCTCCTCTTGCTCCCCTGAGCAGAGCTCCAGGGGGCAGTGCAGAACTGGCTGCCTTGCTCTTGCTTTTGGAACAAATTCCAGTTCACGGTCTGTCATTTGGTACCACTTCCGACAACATAAACCGCATCTGTTTAGCCTTGTATGTTAATTTGCAATGATTGATTGCTATGACTTGGGAGGGGCAGGAAACCATCCATGTTTTTATGTTAACATAGATCAATCAGTTGAAATGCCTGTTCTTTAAGTCACTACCTTGGTCCCTATGTAATGTATTTCAGATATTTAATGAATACAATACTAAACCATCATTTATTAGAAGACAATCTAATTCCAGCAGGATTAAATATTCATCTACTGAATACAAAGACATGAGTGTCAGAGCAGAGATCCTGAGTGGTGCCCTGAAAGCCACACAACCAGCCTTGCTTCTGAGTGTGAAGACCTAGCTAGTGGGTCAGGGTGACGCGTCACGCTTGCGCTCATTTCCTCTAATGCATGACAGCGTTAAGGAGACAGGAAAAGGCATTACGTGTCTTGGTAACGCTAGAACATAGTTCATGTAAGCAACTGCTGTATTTACTGTATTAGCACTATACATTTGTTTCTTCCCTCTCCCAATTTATACTCCATTAAAAGTTTGAGGGACAGTGTATTTCCAGGTCTTGCCTTACTGTGTAGCTGTTGTGTTAGACATTCTCTCCTCTGCAGGGAAAGAAAAGGGTAAAGAGGATCCATGCAGACTTCAAAATACTCTGTTATGTATCGGCTCTTATTTGGAAGCCTCCAAATGCTACAGTTGTAAAGAAAATCTCTTGGGGAGAAAACAAAGTGTTGTAGCTGCATGGAACAACTAACTGGGATGTAACTCGTTACCCACTGAGCTATTGTAAAAGTTTGCACCTTAATTACATCATTGTTCAGAAAGGTGAGGAAAAAGCAGAGTTATGAATATATGCAGTGTATTTCCTGATGCGTGGAAGAGAAAGAATGGACAGAATTGACTAGATGCACAAAGACAAGATATTCCCCAATACATACATATCCTTTGCACTGCACAGTTATTGAATATGCACATCTCTTCATGACCTGAATGGGGAAGTCAAGTACTTCACTTTCAAAAGTTTTGCAAATAAATATTTGCTATACACTGCACTCTGCAAGACAGCAACAGACTGAGCACTAAACAGTACTGCTTGAGGACTGGAAACAATTTAGCACAGCAGCACAGATCTGAATACAAGCTTACTGGCCTCTGCTAAGCTCTGTGGTGCCACAATCATCCAGCTTCATCTAAGGTAAATGACGGTATCCCTGTGCGAAACATTACGAAAATATGTTGTGATGCACTATTCTAAACTCTAAGCTCCAGTGACCTCAGGAAACATCAATTGCACCAAGATGTCAACTACTACTTACTCTGACTTGCTTGTGCTTCATTCCTCCAAGCAGAGCTGTGAAAAAGTGGAGAAGAGAAAAACAGTATCAGCAGTGCTTTGAAAAAAAAAAAAAAATCAAACAAAAAAACTAGAAAGAAGAAAGGTAGGGAAAGCATTCAGAGTGGCTTATCTCTGACAGCAGGGTCACCAGGGCTGCAGCAGCAAGCCGGGGAGAGAGACTGCCTATGCTACAGAGTGCCGAGGAAAGGCTATCACTGGTGGGCAGTGGTACACAAACTGGTGACCAACAACTGGTTCTTCTGCAAGTGCTGCTCACTTACGCCACGTACGTTTCTCCTCAGTTTTATCAAAGCAATGGCCTACCAAGCAGTGAGATGTACAAGTATGCAGAGCTGCTATCCTCTGCCACCACCTCACATAGGCTCTACTGCATACAGTGCCTCTGCACCTAAGCCAAGGTGGTAAGTGGACAGGCATCTAGATTTTGTAGTGCTGAAATTCAGTTCTCTAAGTTTTATCCTCATCTGTAGCATTTTTCCACCACACAGGTGAGTGGTTAGGACAGAAGAGGCTTTGCATTACGTGAATGAGGCCCACATCCATTCCAAAAGTCTTGGGAAAACCCTCTGTACTCACAGCTGTGTTTTGTTTGTCATTCCGCTCAGATGACGTATTTCATTCAACTCTGCTCATCCCAACCTGTGTGATTACACCCATGGCACTCACTGAATTCATAGAAACAAGACTCTGCGTGCTGACAACTATCCACATATCAAGCCAGATACATAGGCTTTAACTTTCCAGGTGAAAGCAAATGGCAGGGGGGTAGCACTCACATATTCTCCAAGATTATCTTAGTCAAAAGGTTTTTCAGATTTTGGTGGAAGTTTTCGGGAAAGAGAGACAGGATATCTTCTGCCCTTGTCAAGCCACGGTACACAACGTGTCTGGTGAGGTTGTGCAAAGCAGATACCAGCTGTAGGAAAGGAAGAGGAGAAAGGGCTCCACTGGGTTGAAAAGCTCTCCGTACAGCACGGGACAGGCCTTCAGCGGCCTGGAGAGACACGGCTTCTGCAGCAAGGCCGACACCACCGGGGCCTTGGACATCCAAGCACTGCCCGGCAGCCTTAACAGGCCAGGAGCTGAGGTGCTCGCTGTCCTCTAGCACGCAGCCTCACGCACTTCCCTTGTGCCTCCCTGTCGGGCCCCTCCGGGCTGTGCCTCCAGGGAAGATCGCTTTTACAGAACACATTTAGTTTCCGCGGTCCTTCGGAGCCCCACGGCGCCGCGCATCCTCCCGAGGGCCCGGGCCAACCCCCGCACCGCTCCTGCCGGCTCCCCGCTCCCCTCCCAGTGAGGCCCAGGCGGGCAGCTCCCATCCTCCCGCTCCTTCCTACGCGCCCCCCCCGTTTCCCCGCAGCTCTCCCTGCCGCCGGGGCCCGGCGCTGCCCTGCGCGGCCCTACCTGCTCCGCTTCCTCGGGGCCGGCGGCGAGGCCGGGGCAGGAGCGCTGCGCCAGCGGGCCCAGGCCGGCGGGCGGGCTGGAGAAACACTCCTGGCACAGCTGCCGCACGGCGTCCTTGGACGGCGCCTGGCGGGGAGCAAAGCGGAGGGCGCTCAGCCGCAGCCCGGGAGAGGCGGCCACGGGGCCGGGCGCCCCGTCCCCCAGCAGCTCGGCGGCCCGCTCACCTTCAGCAGGCTCTGCAGGGCGGCGAACTCCCCGTCCCGCAGCGCCGCCATCTTGGCGCTGTCCGCTGAGCCGGGCGCCGAGCTCCCCCTGCCGCGCCGCCACCTTCTCGGTGCCGTCAGCTGAGGCGGACGGGGACGGGCCCGAGGGCGGAGCGGCCGGGCAGGCCGGGCGCTGTAGTCCTGCCGCGGCGGCGGGGGCCTCGCCTTGTTGCGGCCTGGAACCCCGGCCCCGTCTCGAAGCCTCCGCGGCCCGCTCTGGGCGCCATGGGGGCAGGGCCTGCAGCCGGAGCCCGACAGAGTAGCGGGACCCCAGCATGGGTAGGGAGATAGCAGGGACAAGGGCAAGCAGTAAATATCTTGCCAAGTCCTTCTCCTCAGGGCTGCTCTCAATCCATTCTCCGCCCAGCCTGTCTTTGTGCCTGGGATTGCCACGACCCAGGTGCAGGACCTTGCACTTGGCCTGGTTGAACTTCATGAGGTTGTCATGGGCCCACCTCTCCACCCTGTCCAGGTCCCTCTGGATGGCATCCCTCCCTTCCAGCGTGTCGACGGCACCACACAGCTTGGTGTCATCCGCGAACTTGCTGAGGGTGCACTCTATCCCACGTTCTGTGTCATCGACAAAGACGTTAAAAGGGGCCAGCCCCAATTCCGACCCCTGAAGAATGCCACTCATTAGCAGTTTCTGCTTGGACATTGAGCCGTTGACTCCAAGTCTTGGAGTGCGGCCACCCAGCCAATTCCTTATCCACTGAGTGGTCCATATCTTAACAAACTGCGTGTATCTTTCACTTTATAAAGGATTTTAATAAGTTGCGGATTTTTCCTCATCGCTACTTCTGTCGCAGCACTCCCATCTCATTTCCATTTGTGTTGTTCAGTAAGCAGGATAACACACGGTAAGAAATGCCAATATGTAAATGCTGTTTGCATTGGGCTTTGCAAGCTTGGCAGGGAAAAGGGCTTCCTCTTGCAGAGGAACCGATTTCCCTCTCTCATGCTGGGAAACTTTAAAGGGTAGAAGAATCCAAAGGGAGAGGATTTTATTTTCCATCACTTTTCATGAACAGCAGGAAATGAGGCTCTGGGGGAGCTATTTTGGGGTATTTACTATCTGTGGCCTCTTTAATTTAATCAGGATTATTGATCAGTTTGGAGAGCTACTATGTATTTGTGCTGCTTTCTCTAGCACTGCGTGACCTGCAAAGCTAAGCTAGCGCAGGCAGCACGTTAAGTAAAGCTGAGAGTCTGCCGTGTGGAGTCATCTTCATGATGAGGCCTTCCTGGGAGAGCTGGTGTGCTGCTGAGTTTGGGGGGCAGGACCGAGTGGACAGTGGGCTGTGGACGGCAATTGCTTACTGTAATATACAACTCAATACTTTCATCAGAAAAGGAAAACGAGCTACACAGATGACATTGTCTATTCCTTCCTGAGAGGAAGTATCTGACAGGTTTGGCGATGGTCTCTCTTCTACTGATGTCACAGCGATAATTTCCCTCCTACACAAATTCAACAGTATCTGTAAACTACACACTGGAATAGACCAGAAGCTGAAGGGAAGGAGGATGGGATCCTAATTTTTGTTTCCAAAATGAAAGGTTTTCAGAGTTAGTGGGTTAAACAGTAGCACTGCAAAGGAAATAAAATGGTGTAATGGTTAGAGGTCAGAGTTTAAGAGCTAGGAAACTGGAATCATGTTCTCTTGACCCTGCTTCAGCCTTCAGATGAATCAAGGTAGGTCACTTTTGTCGCCTAAGTGACAGGACGGTAATGTAACTAACTGTATAACATGAAGTCTTGCGTTGAGAAATGTGGGCATTTATTAACATCAGCAGTAAGCTTAGAGGTTGTGAAAGGAAAACAGAATGAAGGCAGTATGAAAAAAACAACACTGTTACAATCTGAGCAAGTAAGCCTAAAGGAAAGCTAGAGATTGTGCACAGGATATCACTTAATGTTGTATCTGCATCATTGACCTCTTATAATCTGCCTGCTTGTCTTGTTCCCAAACCAATAAAACTAGCATTTTCTACAGCCAGAGGTAAGCAGAATTTTTCTAGGCAGTAAAACTTCTGAAATGCTGTATCGAACTGGGGAAGAGGGTGACTGGTTTGGTTTTTTTTTTTCCTCCAGGCTTTTCTAAAGCAATGACTTTACAAGACTTCTGTAAAATCAGATTGATCCATGCCTAGGTTAAGGATTTAATTGCATAGAGTAACTTTGTCAGACAAGTAGGTGGAGAGATGCCAAGGGTGGGGCGGGAGGGGGAGTAGATAACTGTCATTGCTAACTATCACAGGTGTATGTGGCAAGAGAGAACAATTGCCTGTGAGTCACATACTCAGGACAACGATGCTGCCTGCCAGTAAGCACAGCTGGCGTCACACTAAATTTGTTCTTCCATCCACCTCCCCATGTTGCGATTTTCTCACTCAGGGAGCCTTCTAATTATGAGAAAATAAAGACAGTTTTGATTTAATATCAAAATTGAAGGTTTGTTTGTAGTTCATGGTCAGAACCCAACAGAATTGCTTAGTAAAACGCTTTATCTGAGGGTGAGTAGGTCCTTCCTTTCCTTCCATTTTAAATTCTTTTGGTACTGTCTGTAGCAGTCTTCAAAGTCCAGACCTCCGAAATCAGACTGTAAGGGGTTAACGGTGAGACTGCATCATGTAAGGGAGGCTGGCCCTGTGATCAATGTGCTTATCAGGAAGTTTTGAAAAACACCAGTTCGATTATCTGCTGTGCCAGAGACAATTCTTTCCAAGTCTGAACAAAAACTCTTGGAGGAATGAGGTGGATTGGATGACCTCCTCACGTCTTCTAACAGCCCTTTTTTTTCCGTGATTTCATGTCTGTTATCACCCAGTGGGACTCAGCTGTGAGATGCATCTGCACAGCACTATGTGTGGGAATTGGCTTGGGCCTCCAGAGCTAAACTGCTGTTAGTCCAGTCCATTGAGTCTGAAATGTAAACTCTGAGTTGGGCAAATTTGCTTGCCCTCAGGCCTGGGTGATGCAGCGATAGTACTGAGTGATTTGACTGTCTCTCTTGGTTGAGCCAGCCTGGGGTATCTGCAAATTGTCCTTCTTGAAGTAGTGCAGATATGTCTACATAAAAAACCACATGGGCAATAGCACTGCAGGGGGCTAGGTGAGTGAGCAGTCTCCAGACTATGAGACTCTTAAATACTGTTGATAACTTTCTAAATTCAGGATCTCCTGGGTATGGGGACATAAGGGTATGGGGATGTATACTTGCCTGCTATCTGCTGTTCTTGTCTGTGACCTCTATTCCCAGCCATGTAAAAAAGCCTCCAGAAGTGGTATTTCATGTGGGGAGACAGGATCAGGGACCCCGCTGAGAATCACTTGAATGAGAAGGGAGGGGAGGCATGAAGAGATGACTTCTGAGAGCTAGGTGGGAGGTTTCTGGTGGGAGCTGGAGACCTCCTGGTGCTTGCAGTAGGAGAATAGTTCTTCATCTGCCTTTTCACTTAAAATAGCAAGCTGTCCTAGTTTTCTGTATCTACTGGTACTTGGCAAGGAATAGCCGGGGGAATTCCCTTGTTGGCAGGTATATATATAGCTCTCTACTGGACTCTGAGGAATTTAAACTTTTCCCTACCTGTAAGCTATCAAGAGGGAAGTTGCCTATGTGCCCTTTGCCTTTTTTGATGGAGAGAGACTACCAACTCCTTCTTTTTTTAAAAAATAGACAGGGAGGTAAGGGGAAGAACTGTGCGTATTTCATATACAAGACATTGAAAGAACTGTGTGGGTTTAACTGACAACATATTTATCTTCAACAGAAGTCAGCTGTCATGACAGAATAAATTCTGTGATACCGCAAGGCAAAAATCAAGAGATGAAAAGCTGAATGGAAGAATTTCAATAAGTCATTGTAAAATACACTCCATGTTTTTATACATAGCTGTATAACTCCAATGACAGAGAAACACGTTGCAAAAATGCCATCCTTGTTATAGTCCATCAACTAAAGCGGAGCCCAAAATAAATGTGTTTGAGAGGGACTGTGTTGTGAGGAAAGGTCAGTCTTGCTGTTCTTAGTATGTTCAAGGTAAAAAATAAGCATAAAAAAGCAAGCAAATAACTTGCCAAAACCCATTCCAGCCAGTCTTTTTTTTTTTTTCACTTCCCCTTGAGAGTTAAAAAAGAAAAGGAATAAATTTAGCTTCCCTACAATTCTTGGCTGGAGAACTGTAACCTTTTACACTCCAGGGAAAGAAGCACACAATTCTAGCTCACTTTGGCCATTCAAGGATTCTTGGAAGAGAAATCCTTGGGATAGTGACAATTCGATGGGAAGAACGATTAGGTTTTTTCCTGCAGTGTGGCTTATATTCTATATTATTGTGCGCATCTGTTGCAGCGCAATGGTCTCCTCCTTACGGGCTTTCTGGTGCAAGGCAGGGCTGCGCTCCGTAACCGCACCCTGCTGAGTGTGTGCAATTTCGCTGCTGCAAGGAAAACCGAAGATGTTCTTTTGCCCTGAAGAGAAGAACTCCGTACTAGGTGAATCTGGTTTAGGGATTGAGCAAGATAAAGTGTGACAGACATATTTTGCACAGTTACTTTTGCATTATTTGTTTTTAATGGTGTTTCTTTAGAAACAAGGAGCTAATAATAGGAAACAAATCTTCACAGAGCATGCAGGCAAGATTGGGGTTATTAGTACTACCTGCCTACCTGGAGTGATGTTCTCCAACCAGGACTTTCCTGAAATGTCTCCAACTTTCTAAAGTCCCATTTATACTATCTTACATACTGGTGGATAAATCAGTCTTTCCATGCCAGGGCTAGGGCAGAAGTTTCTTCTTCTTGTTGTAACTGAGATTATTACCAGGAGGGCAAATTTCCTCCTAGATGTCTGGTTGTATCAACACTAGTAAACCAAACAGTGGCACAGAACATTCTTGAAACCATTACTGTTAAATTGATGGTGCTGTTCTTGGCATGGTTTCCACTCATACTGACTGTCACTCTCCCAGGCAGCTCCAGGGTATGGATCAGGAGTCAGGATCAGGAGTCAGCGTGGACTAGGAAGCCGCCCCGATGAGCAGTGTGCATGAGGCCACCCCATCCAAGAGGCCAAGAGCTGACCGGCTCTTGCAAACTGTCCTATGCCCATTGGTCTCTGGGCCAGAAAACTGTTCAGAGCGTGTTTAATTTACCAGCACAAATCTAACTTTTACATTCTTGTCCTCAGTCCTTTTGCCTCAGTCAAAATGAGCTTTCCAGCAGACGTGGTCTCTCTGTTCCACCTAACCCACTACATGAACATCAGTCACCAGAGGTTACTACAGTCCTCCTCAACTTTTTGCCTAAGGGCAGAAAGAGACTGCAGTTTGTGAGCAGGCACAAAGCTTAAAATTCAGAATTTTAATCCTCAGGCTACAAAGTGTGGAGGTTTTTAGGTATGTAGGCAGAGCCCTGTAAGGGAAGTGGAGACCGCCGAGGCCAGAGGTGTTTTTTCTGCCCGTGGGTTACCTGCCTGCATCACTCAGCTGGGCCATGCTGAGGTGCTGCCAGCAAAGCTATGGAGTTTTTTCTTCACATTTCTAGCTAGCATCTCTGTGTTGACAAAACTTTGTGGACAACTTTGACACTTCAACATATCTAGTAAGGGAGCGGCCTTCAATTTTAAATATGATTAAAAACTGCCCTGGAGCATGAGACAATAGCAAGTGTCTTGGCCCCTTGACTCAGAAAGTGAGAACCAAGCATGTCCTGATTGGCCTTGAGGTGATGACCAATGTAGAAACTAGGCAGCAAACAAGATGGATTCACTTTTCATTCAAAGCTTGGGGAGAAATATACTTGCAAAATGGATGGAGCAAAGAGCTGACATTGAAGAAAATGCAGGTTGCTTAAACTGCTGGCTGATCCTTTATTAGGATGCAGAAAGCCTCTGACCTTAATAGGAAATGTAGATTCCTAAGGACTTATTAGTCATAAAAATAGTGATGAACTTAGAGAAACCATAATAGCCTCCTCAACCAGGAAGACTGAACTGGCTTGAAATGCGAAATGTTGCCAGCAAAAAAGTGTTGGCTATATAAGCAGACACTGTGCCCTCAAACCAGTTTATCTCTACTGGTAAAACACTTGAAGTAGAGCCAGCTGCATCAAAAGAAAAGTATTTTGCTAGTTAAGATGCTCAGGAACCTGAGGGATTAATGGAAGCTGAAGAACTTACTAGATGCTGTGAGAAAGCCTTTGTGCTAATGTACTGCTCTAACACAATCTCAAAAGTATAGGGAGACATTTAGAACATGCAGATCTGTTTCTAAATGGCAGCTGTCTCAGATGCTTCTGCTTTGGCCTTTTTGTGCTTATTAAATGCAGGTGCCAGACATGAGGCAGCTGTGGTTGGATGCCAGCAGGTCTCTAAATAGACACAAGGATCCACCCCTGCTGAGAGGATTGCCAGCCAGGAGTCATGTGGATGTGTAACTTGAACAACCCACCTGCAAATGTCCTGAAGAAGGGCTTGTGGGCACCAAATCTTGTCTATATTTTCCAGCTATAACAACTGGGCTGAAGGAAAAAGCACTATGTTGCTGTAGTGTTTCCCAGGTACTAGGGATTATTTTTAAGGTTGCTAGCGAAGGCAATGCAAGCAAAATACCCCAAGTATAAAATAATACGTTGGTTCACATTATTTATGTTATGAGTACAGCCAAGGTTTTCACAGTTCATTCACAGAATGAAAAAAAAAAAAAACAAACAAAACCCCATAGGCCCTAAACTTTATGTAGTCTATGTACTTTGAGACTTGCTTATAAAAGACTACCAGTTAGAAGTTAGGAACTTTATGTTCTCTTTCTTTTTGTTTTTTGCTAGGTAAGGTAAGGAAAATGCATACAAAACTTGTAAGATGGTGTTTTGTACCCAGTACCAGAAATCCTTGTGCCAGAAGTTCTCCTGCTGTACACCGAAAAAGCTCATCTGTGACAATATTTGGCATTAAA
>WHYT01013956.1:78132-98148 GCA_009806455.1 Tetrax tetrax
CAAACAAAACCCCATAGGCCCTAAACTTTATGTAGTCTATGTACTTTGAGACTTGCTTATAAAAGACTACCAGTTAGAAGTTAGGAACTTTATGTTCTCTTTCTTTTTGTTTTTTGCTAGGTAAGGTAAGGAAAATGCATACAAAACTTGTAAGATGGTGTTTTGTACCCAGTACCAGAAATCCTTGTGCCAGAAGTTCTCCTGCTGTACACCGAAAAAGCTCATCTGTGACAATATTTGGCATTAAACGACTGTGGAACAGAGATGGAAAATGTCTGGCAATTCTGAAAACAACAACAACAACAACAAAAAAAACAAACAAAAAGGTGAGGAAACATCTCTATTTTATGTTACTTTTCCTTTTTCTTTTTTTCTTACCAGAAAACTTTTGGAAATTCTGACAAAAATCAAAGTAGCTGTTTGAAATATATACATAGAGGAACAAAACTATTGACTTCTTTAGGAATGAGATATTCATTGTTACAATATATGCAATATAACTTGCATGCAGAGATTTCTGCTAAGAATATTTATGGCGTAACACAGTACCATTCTTCATTTCTAAGTAGCTATTCACATGCCCCTTACTAGAAAGGGAATTCTACTACCACAGGGCTATTTATTGTCTCTTTTTCCTGTTGCTATCGCTAAAATTGAGGGATATCTTTCACAATGGAAAGCATTAATATTGTGGACTTGTAAACAGAATGGAAAATCATAGCCATAGGGCCGAGAAATAATATGTACATTAAAACTGATGTTATAATGGAGATAGAAAAGGAACTCATTTTTAGAGAGCTTGAAAAATAACCATGACATTCCTATGCATTTTCATTGCACTGCGATTAAATACACCATAGCCTTAAAGACTGGAAATAAATCTGGCCTCTGCCTTGTGAGAACTGTAATTGCTCAGTACCAACAATTTTACAGTGCGTTGCCTTTATTTGAAATAGCTACTAGGAAGAATTCTAAAAGCCTGTAGTGCAACAATAATATTATTTTTAAATTCACTCTAAAATTTCTCTGCATTGTGAGTGAAAATATTTAATATCAGGGCAGATGTTTTTTCCATTTTTTTTGTTGTCTTGCATTTACAAAAATTAATGAAAATAAACAGGGAACTTTGTACCTTTTTCCTTTACTTCCAAATGTTCACGTCACAAGGTGAGAAGCTGATACAATGTCAACAGCATCCTACTGCTCATAAGAGAAAGCAGATTCCTAGTAATGAAGTTGCTTATCCTTTTCCAAATTAGAAGATACAGGACTTGGCTCCTAAATTAATGCAGTAGAGATATGACATCAGGTATACGTTGATCAAACTGGATGTAGGCTATGTGGTGACCAAGAGAAAAGCTCTGTGCCCCAGCCAGTCTGCGGGGAAGCCCTGTGGAGTTTTAGGGTACAGGATTTCCAAACGGTCACCTATCTGCCTTCCAGCACTTGCCAACTTCACAGAAGAGTCAGCAGGAGAAAAGCCTGCTTGTGCAGCATCCATTGTGGTGCAGACTGATGCATTACCTTCAAAACATCTTTGTCTTCAGCCAGTTAGACAGGAGACATGGCACTGGGGCGTTGGAGCATCAGGCATACCTTCCCTTCTGGCAATCCTGCTGCAGAGGCAGCTGTATCCTGTAGAAGGAGAGAGAATTGGAGTTATAATTTCTCTGGACACTACAGCAAGATTTGTCACAGCTTGCCTGTCAAAGCCCTTAGATTTCTGCTAGGTAAAAGATGGGCAAGACTACTTAAATCTACTTTTGTGAAGTTTGAGATTTACAGATGGAAAGCACTAGGCAAGCACTAAGTATGTTTGTCTTTTTGAAATAAAGCACGAAGCAGTTAAAAATATTGAAAAGCTGTACAAATGAGACTACTTGAAGCAACCTTTGAATGTACATTGATTTCAACACCTTTTCAGGCATGAAAACAAGACACATACTTCTTTTTACTGTACTCAGACAAATCTATTGGACTGCGTGATTAGGGAAACTTTCTGTGTGGATTATGGGACCTGACAGATAATCCTTGCCTTAAGGACTTTTCTGTGTTAGACTCTTTTAATCTTAAAATTTCCTGCTTTTATTTCTGTTAGTGAAACCCGTTATTTTTGTGAGAGTGAGAGTAGGGTAGGGCCATTTGGGGTACATCATGGGCATGATTAGCAATGTTGGCCTTGACAGCACGGCTGTGCACCCTGCTCATTGCCAGTCAGTTGTCTGTTGCAGTGGGTAACCAAGGTGCACGTAAGTGCATGTCATGTAGAATCAAGATCTTTCCTGTTTGCACTCACGTGGCATTTGGTCCCATCTCTACTCACTTAACACTCCTGACAGATTTTTACTGTTATGATTTTTGAAGGAATGGAGCAAAACCATGTGGTTAGTACCTGGTTTGTACTCTTCAGTGTCAGTTCCCAATCATCCTTCAGATTACAGTATTCCTTCCTCCCTGGCCTCTTAGCTGAAGCCACTAGTGCCTTTTCAGTTTGAGTTGCTGATACTTGAGACTCTTCAAATGGAACTGCAAATTAGAGGGTGAGACCACTGCTGACAGATGTGATCTGTAAGGCTCTGTGCTAACGGATACTCTCTGCATGCTATGTAAGTCTGTGGGCAGTTGTCAGTATTAAAACTGGAAAGTGAGCAGCCTAACACTCCTGTGAAGAAGGCACTGCACATTAGCAGTTCATCTAAAGTTATTTTCTCCCCCCGCTGCTGCAAGACGGTCCCTATAAAATTTGATAGACAGGTCAGACTGTGCCAGTTCAAGATATTAGGAATGTGTTCAAACTGCAAAGTGTCATTGGGACAAAAAGAAGCTGAGTATTTTCCAGCAGAAAACATTTAGCCTAAGCACAATACCAAGCTTTTATGACTTTCGTTATCCAAGGTCTCATCCAGATGTAACAACCCTTCACTGATGCTCACAAGAACTCCTGGGAGAAAATTCTGTGTAACATATCTCAAATCAGTGGAACTGCATCCACCTTTTAAAAGCAAATTAAAGCAAGCTTTGAAACATTTTCCTGGAAGTACTTGCAATCCTGACACCATAGCAGAGTTAGTTCTGGCAAGACAGAAGGAGCAAGCCACCCAGGGACAAGAACAAGACATTTAATCTCTCTTAGAAAAGCAAAAAGTAAACAAGCACAGAGTTGGCAAAGGATAAATAGGAAGTTTAAAACTCATTGAAGGGGACATTTCTTTCTCTCTGCTCTCCTTTTGAATGTTGGTGTCTCTCAGCATGACTTAGCCATGTTAAGGCTGGAAAACAAAGCCGAGGCCAGCGCCAGGACAGGGTCCCAGCTCTCCCTTTCAGCCACTGAAGGTGACGGCCACGCTGTGCAGGCAACAAAATGGAGGGGAAGGCAGCAAGGGAAAGCTCAAACATGCTGAAGTTCATGGGTTAACTGCAGTTAAAATGCAGCTGCCAGAAAGGGCTCCTTCAAGACACAGTAAGTAAAACAGCAAGCCTCAAGCATGCATGTTCAGTTGCAAGACTTCTTCCTTCCAGTGGAGGAACTTACCTTCAGTAGCAAGTCATTAGTAGGATCTATTATTGGGAACCATTACCAGCAGGAGAGCAGTTTCTGCACACCAGTGGGGCCCCAGGCCATCTTGGTGACCTCTGGCCAGTTTAGAATTCAGAACAGAGTGGAACATCAAGGACCAACTCAGAGTGCAGTGATGCCAGGATCAACAAACCAGCTGTAGAAACATTTAATCGGTTTAATATTCTGTATTCATTACAAAGTCTTGCTACACCACAGCCCATTGTAGTCAGCTGCAGGCACAATCCAAGGTCGCTGTGACACAACCTATAATCTCTGCTTAACCATTTTTATTCTGCTAAAGTTTTTTGCTTCCCTTCCATTTTTCCAAAGCCACTTGATCACTGTCCTCTGCCCTGCCTGGCTTTAGTCACTGGGTGCCAGGGGCCTCCCAGCAGGAAGCCGCTCATGCATGGGCTCGTCCTCCTGCGATGGGAGTGCTGCTGGCAGATAAGCAGAGATAGCATCACATAAACCAATGTGATGTTCTTCAAAGCAAGACATAGAGTGTAAGTGTAGAGCATGCAGAGCTGCTGGCTTCTGTAACGTGAATCGCTTATAGATTTGCAGGGCACCACACCAAATGCACCAAGAGGCCAGTGTCAACCTCTTCAGCTAGCGGTGCGTGTGCTCCGTTTGCGTTTGTGATAAGGGCAGCTGGGCAGTGGCAGATCAAGCTGGCCTCAGACGCGTACGTACTTCAAGAAATTGCACGGCCACATTGACCTCATGTTTGCTGGTCCTGCTGCGCAGGCTGCCTGCAGAGCCGGGAGGTAAGGACAGCTTTGTTGTCCTTACAGCTGTGACTGTCACCCAGAACTGCAACAAGAACCCCATCAGCTCATTTTGTATTTGTGAGAGAGCAGTCACCAGAAGTTTAAATTGCATCTCAGTAAGAGAAAGGATTCATATCCTGTTACCAAGGAATCCTGGAGTCATTCAGGCCCCCTTTCTTGCAGTGCTGCCTTTTATTGGTTTGAAATGACAATTATGAAAGGCTTATTTCTGCCTTGCTAGCTAGGATTGTCTTTTCTTTCTGTGTTTATATTCTGGCTAGTTCAAAGAAGTCCGGGTTTAAGTGCTAAAAGAGAGTAATAAAATCAGAAAGCCTCAATTTATTTCAACAATGCCTTGATCACACATATAATTGCAACAGAAAACAATCAAAAAGCAGTTTCTTTCTCAGATTGTTTTAGGTGGTTTAAAACTTGGAAAAGATGAAGTATACCCCATACACTCAGAAAAGCCTCTAGTAATGCCTCAAAACAGAAGAGCAGAATTGTAAAAACTAAGAAACTGGAATATAAATTATATCCCTCTTTCTTCTACTGAAGCTTTACTGCATCACAACCACATGCTTAAATTACCAAGGTGTCATAAGGGTAAATGTCAAGATAAATATCCTTCTCTGTATTATTAACCTCACCATGGACTATTACAATTAAAGGGCTCTTTAAAACATAATTGATTTTTCATTATTTATCTGCTGTTGCCACGGTTAGCTTCCTCGGGTGGAAGTAGTAAATCCCCAGAGGGGTGTTTCATATCTCTATAAATGTATATTAGATGCTTTGCCTCTGGCCTTTTAGAAATAGCACAAATGCAGCTGTGTTTGTGCATCTATCGTTTCAGGACGTGAGCCAGCCTCTCAAAGAAGCTTCCTGTTGGCAGCCTATACTTCACTATCTTCTGCAGAGTTTTGTAAAATATCCGGTATTAGTGACCGGTGTGTGTGAGGCGACAAATTCTGCTCTGTCATGGAAATTCCTACCTCAAATTATTTGGAGGTAAGAGGTGTCGTTCAGTGTCTTGAACCTGTTGTGGCCAGCCAGTTGTGTCTGTAGCTCCTGTGTGTGTGCCCTGCACGTGCACACAGGGAATAAGGGCTCTGATGAAGCCTCCTATGACTGCATCAGTACTAAACGAGCTGGCCTGAGATGGCCAGCACCCTCAAATTTAGTCCTTTCTAAAGGGGCAATAATGCAATTTCCTTACTTGACGCCTAACGATAACTAAGAGCACATTGTTTGCTATGAGAGCTGCTTAATTTTAATCATTGCTTTTCACTTCAGAACAGCAGAAATTATCTAATTATGTTAAGATTTCAGATGATGTGAAATATGATGCCACAAACAAATTGAATCCACCTAGCTCTCTGCTGGCCTCTTACCAATAAGGGAAGAATGAAATATGAAATAGTACAAACCAATTACCTTTCTTTTAAGGAAAGCTCTTCAAGCGCACTAAGGAAGATACATGGAAGGTAAAAGTATAGGAGTGGGTGCTGTGGGCAAGGGGTGGCAGGCCACTGCCCTGGGCAAGGGGGACAGAGGCAGCAGGCACAGGAACTGTATGCTGCATCGGTTGCTTATTTCTGAAAGCATAAAGTTCTTGTGTATATACTAAATACACTTGTTTGTTTTTTTTTTTTAATTCAGAACGTCTTATGGCTATGGTGATTTATGGTCTTTTCCTCTCAGTAAACTGCAGAATGGAGCTTGCAAAAGCCTCAGCCTCTTAGGACATGCTGTATTTAATCCTAGCACCCAAATGCGTGGTTTGATGTGTTATCTGAATCTTTTGCCATGCCGAGAAGAGCACCTAAGCATTGGTGTGCTTGTTGCTTTGTTTCCTGCTGACTGGTACATCCGGCAAACAATCTGACTTCATTCCTTGTCCCCACAATGACAGCATTGTACAATGCCACAGATCAGCATCAACGGATGCATGGTGCCTCGTGGTACCAGAGACTGAATCGAAGGGCTAGTGAGGGGTGTCACAGCCTAAAAAAATTATGTGACTGAACCTAGAATTTGTTTTGTTTTGTTTTGATAGCTGTTGTTTAAACAGGTTCCCCAGTATTTCTGTGTTAAAAACTTCTTCTTCTGACATAGTTGTAAAATTATCTTAGTTAAAGGGTAAACCCAAAGATCGCAAGTCTAACATCAACCCTAGGAAGTCATTCCCTGGCTTATAGCTACTGATGTTGCCCTGTCATGGGGGTACTTGCTTTTATCCAGGCTCTGCATCCTCACTGTGACAGATTGTATTGGCAGAAGAGCCAGTACCTGGGGAACAGGAGCTCAGGAAGACAACTGCAGACATGGTTTTATTGGTAGAGTGTTCCTCTGGCCACTATATGTTTGCTGAGGATTTGTGTCAGCTGAGGAAGACTATGTGTGCAACAGAAAGGCTGGACATTGCTGGCTGACTTTATAGTTTTTGTGTATCCACAGACCATACAAACCTGTGATTCCAAAAGGCAATGTAAATACAGTGGTGTAAACCACACCTTTAAGGATTCTCTGCTTTCACCTGTAACTCTTCATGCCAATGCTACATGGGAGCATTGCTGCCTGAATCCTCATACTGTCATAACTTGCCAACGTACAAGGATGTAATGTTATGCAACTTCATTGTGCAGTGACACAAATACCATGGAGCTGAAGCACTATTTTCAAGAAAAATTGCTTCCACCAGTGAAAATAATGCTTAAATCAACACAAACGCATGTTTTTGATAGTAAGGCAGCTTCCTGTAACGAACTATTCTGAATCAGCATGTCTGGAAATGAAGCAGAATGAATTCTTACATCTTCAGATACAAACTGTTACAGTTTAGAGAAGTAAAGTTACCTTATACCTCAGGAGATGTGCCTAGAAGTAGGACCTCATACACCCGTCTGGAAACAGCAGAACCACGTGTCAGTCTGTTATCTCCTTTCTCTGCATTGTGGTTATAATAATAAATAAGGTAAATATGAGACAGAGTGTAACCATTACAGCAGTCCTGACAGCAGTACTTATGATGTGTCCCCAGGAGTGTTTTAGAGCAGAGCAGAAATGTATTTTTAATGCAAATCTCCCACTTGTCTCTATTGCCTGTGTTTCATTTTGCATCAGGGGCTGCTCTTGGAGCACAGGAACTAGATTCTGTTGAGTGAAATTAAACTGGAAGATGTTCTCCAGTAGTGCACCTAATGTGCTCAACGCTCAATAGGCATTCAGTCCAGGAGATGCAAATGAAGGTGGTTTGAACTGAAAAAAACCCAACCCTGGAATATGCATAGTGTGCATGTCAGAGCCTCAGCATCAGCTGTGTGTCCAGAGCATCTGCTCTGCAGATTCTTGGTCTACTTGACCACGCAGATGTAACCTTACTTGATTTTTAAGAGGAGTTTAGAGGACCTACTGAAAATCAGGCTCCTAATTTTTTTTCTTTCATCTTCCCTCTATATGAAATGGACCAAGTGAAATTTTTGCTCCATACACTGTGATCACTAGTGAATTAGTGCTTACGCAGTATCTCTGCAAATGGCATGTCATTGCTGTAAATGTACTTATAACAGTGAGGAAAAGATGTTATTTTAATCCATAGCTTCTAAAATATTTCACAACTTATGTAACTGTTAAACACTCAATTGTTGCTGAAAATGCAGCCACTTCCAGAGTGGAACATATCAGCTGAGTCAGCACACAAAATTACACTGTAACTATAGGAAGGGGGGTGGGAAAAGGGGGAAATGTATAAAGAATCCCATCTCCTAGGTAAATATCAGCATATTGCAACCCAAATTGGATTTGGACGAGCATTTGCCTCTGCTTTATGATAAGATTCAATGTGATTTTTAAGTAGTCAGGATCCTCCCAGCTGTATTTCTTTGGGAAATATAGTCTGGAATTGCTCTAACTCAATAAACTGAGGCAGGGGCAGAAGTCTTAGAGAAAAATGGTTTTTTTACAGTAGAGCAAAAAGTGTACTCTTACCATCCTTGATATTTTTCTTGTCTGCTTTTCTAAAAGGAAAGGTACTTGAAATACTACTTAATGTAAGGACTTACATTGATAAGTAAATGTTAAACAGTGTTCAGAGAAAGTGGGATGTTAATTAGTTACAGAAAATATGCTGCATTTTCAACAGTTCATACAAGAACTTTTTTTCTTAAGCAGAAGCAAACAGGAAGCATAACTCTTTCAGTATCACCGCTGATTCGGATTTGATTCCATTAGGGAAGAAAAGTCTGTAGTAAAAAAAAAAACAATTTAAAACCCCTCTTTCCTTCCTGGAACAGGAAATGTAAAAATAGGAATAGTCTACTTCCAAATCATGCTGAAAGAGGTGAAAATATCTCATTTCTTTGCCAAGAAAAGGCTCTACCTTGGTTTTGAAAAGGCAAGTGTAATGACAACCAGTTTCAGATATGAATATGCAGGACATTAAAAAAGCTCTTTCTGAAGTGACATTGAAAACACTAAAGTGCACAGAGATCCTAACTACCTTGATTTTCAAGACTGCTATCACAAGCTCCAAACAGTGTCAATCAATTCAAACCATCTGTGAACTATAAACCACTATCAATCCATAAAATGTAAGAGTACAGGCAATGGACTACTTTCTGACTTCTCACTGTTGGAAGCCAGTTAAAATAGCTTGTGATTATAACATGCAATTTAATTTTTCCAAAATCACAACATTTTATTAACTAGATGTCAGCTGCTTTATTTATTGAGCTCCTAATTGACAAACACTAGTAGTATATAAAATGTATGAAATGTTCCAGAGGCTCCCTACTTTTTCTTGCCCCGCACCCCCATCCCGGAAAACTATTTGGCTTGTAATTACAAAAGGTTGAGAACTGCTTTCCTCATGGCCTAGGACTGGGCTTGGATATTGATTCTCAGTTAGAAACTTCCTCTCCCAGCTCCCTCTTTCTCTTGGTCAGCTTAAAGCCACAGTTTGAAAAATGGATGCCTTAGTTTTTCATACGCTGAAAAGAAGCTTCATGTTCACTAAGCCACATAGGTAAACCTTAACTACCCCAGAGTCTAAAAATCTCCTTCTGCTGGAGTCATGAGAATGGCTGTGTTTGGACAATCATTCCCATTTCTCAAGATAAGGAGGCAGGAGAGAAGTTCTGAATTTTTTAGGTGTGACACGTAGCCAGCGACTTGACTAAAGAAGCAGTCATGTTTGAGGGGACTTGAACAGATGAACCTCTCTCAAAATGCTGAGGCCAACTCTCTTCCCTTCTACAGCGGAGAGGTTTCTTCCAGAATATTTTCTTGGTTGCATCCACCAGCCTGCACTCACCTCCTTCTGCAAATAAGATCTACGTGATTAGCTGGAACTGAGTCAACACCTCCAGACTAGGGCACAGGATACAGGAGGATTTTATTACGAGCTGGGTTTCCTAGAGGGAAGTCCAGCTGAAGAGGAGGCTCGCATTCTCCCCAGTCTATTGTTCAGTCAGACTTGAACCCTGGCCTTTTCTTTTTATTTATTCAGACAACCCATCTCCTTGCATACCAATCTGCATGTGTATGGTAAACACTGGAAGCTCATTCTAGCAGTAATAAGTCATTGCAGCTGCAAGAATCCACATCTTCCTGGGTCAGCTGCTAATCTTGCGTTTTTCTGCCCTCTTTTCCCTGCTCCAGGCTCACGCCAAAGGTAGGTGCAGGCAGTCTGTATCCTGTGCGTACAGACTGCTATTCCCCTGAGCACTGCTGCATACTGCAACTTTCATCAGATGAAAAAAAAATACCTCTATGTCAGCGAAATGTCTTTTTCAAGGGTAATGGACGTGACAGAAGATTTCATTGCTTAAACTTACTTATTTATAATGGAAGACGGCTGTTTTTGCTAAATTTTATGACCGCTGTGTGTAGAGAAGGGGACAACATGGAATCAGATTATGGCTAGGCAGAATTGACTTCATTGACTTTGCAGTTCAGCCTGTGGCTACATATTTGGCAGTAACATCGCTTAACTCATGTTAACTCACTATTTCTCTTTGCCTCCTCCCTGGAATGTGTGCCATCCTTGTGCCGTGAAGTTTTCCCTGGCAAGGCATCTGCTCTCCGCAGACTTTGGAAAACATAGATGTGAGAATAAATTCAAACAAATCTGCAATTGCAGAGGAATGACTGAAGAGCAGGGAGCACCTCCTGCTAGCTTTACCTTATAAATACAGGTGGAAATGACTGAGAGAAGTCATCTTTCCATATGATTTTCCTGTTCCTATGGTCCATCCAAGGCATCTACTTTTGGGTATTGCTGGAGACAGAAAACAGGGCTAAATGGACTTATTGTGGCCATTAATATGTTACATTGCTTAGTAACCAGATGCAAGCTGGCTGGGGTCCCTGCTAGGCTGTCTCAGCTGAGATAACGGGGTTCCCTATTTCCAGTTGCTTGTAACAATTGTACAATTAGACTAAGCAAGCATCCCTCAGTGGTAGAACTACTCATTTTTAAACAGGTTGATCATTTGTGGTGAAAATGAATCTGTCAAACAACAAGTAGCTGCACTTGGTTTTGCCTCTCACTTCCAAAATCCCTTGCCTAGGCCTGAACACCACCTCTCCCTCACCGAGCAACCCCGTGCGCCGAGTGCTGCCTAATCCAGAGTCCCTTCAGAAGGCACGTTCCCCAGCTGCGGGTGAACACCACGCTCAGTTGCTCTTTGCCATGTGCCTCCTTTGGTAGAACTCCCGGCCCACGACGTAACGCAGTGCTAGCTCAGGCATTACTTTGCTGAGGTCTCATGAAAGCTGTTTTCTTCCCCCGTTCAAGACTGCGCCTTTCCTTAGCCATGACCTAGCAGATGCACTTGCTGTTGCAGAGGGAGGATGTGGGACAGGACGCCTGCCCAGGGCATGGTGAGTGATAATCCAGAGTAAACTACTGTTTACTTGGAATATTTTTGCCGTTAGATTTTGCATGTTTATGTGAGGTGTGAACAAGGTGGAGAAGGGAGAGAGAGGGAAGGAGAAGAGGCAAGCTGTTTTATTTGTGAAATTTCTTTGCTTGCAAAGCCCAATTTGTAGGGCCAATGTGTCTGTTCTAGTGACTTGGCACTACACACACACAAAAAAACCTCAGATTTCCTTTATAAATGCCTGAAATTCCAGTCTTGCCTGGCAGAAGGGTAAGTTCCACATAAAGAGCAGTCTGTGGAGAGTTTTTGAAAATAAATAAAAAACCCGAGAGACTGAGAAAAATTCTGAGAGCTGGAAATGTGTCAAACTAGTTTGCCCAGCTTCATATTGGCGCAGTTAGGATATGAGTGTCTTCCACACAAACGCGAAGCCCTAGACACAGATTCCACAGCTGGTGTTCGAACACCCATGTTGGCTCTCTGGAGGAGAGCGTGTCTGTACACACAGCCATTTGGCTACCACACAGTGTTGCTCATAAGCACTATGAACACGTGCATATGGGTTTCTCTAATTAAATACATTTATTCTGGCAATCACAAGCTGAATTCCACAAGTGCAGAGGCCCTGCCGGCTTGCAAAGACTCATCCTGTGCAGAAGATTGAGACACAGTCTGCACCTTTAGCATCTTATGTCCTTCCTCCCACTTTATGGTGCCTTTGTGGTACAAGGGTGCTCTCTGGTAACAACAGATAATTTGGGATCAGAGGTGTCTGATAATATGGAGGAATACTCCATGAAGCTGTCCTTCACTTTACCATCCATGTAACTACCACGAGCCATGCATATTGTCAGAATTTGCATCTTACTCTGTATATTCAAATGCAGTCCACCTTTCAAATGCCCCTACTCATCCATCAAGCCTTCTCAGCCTCTCTAATATAATCCTTCAGTATGGCCTCACTCTATACATCACTTCTATGCAAGAAGTCACTTACACTCCTATGGCCAGAGGAGAGCATCTATTCAAAGGGTTTAGCTAGTCAAGAAAGGGGGTTATGGTTACAGAGTTATAACTCACTGATTCTGCCAGTCCCTTTCTCTGTGTAGATAAACTCTGAATGGCTGAGGGTTTTTTCTCCCCTCTGGAAACCTCCAGCCTTCTGTCCGACAGCACAACACCGTTCCTGGACAGACAAAATAAGATCCTTTAGCTACTAAAGGCATCTTCCAGTTTGTCTCAACCCCAGCACTGCTACATCTGGAAGAAATGACCTGGCATTTACACAGGGAGTAAGAGCAGACGAGTAAATAAGCACTAAGCTGTAACCCTGTAAATTGAAGACTGTGTGGTGTGGCTGCATTCTGTCATTCCCCCCTTTATCAAGAAAGGCAGGGTCACCCCTGGGAGGTGAGGCTAAGTGCACCAAATCAGCAGCATATACCACATGACAACACATGAGAAACATGCTCCGAGGGGAAAAGGCATGTCTGCTCATCATCCCACCAACTGTGGGATGGCTGAGAGGATTCAAGTCTCTCCTGCATTCTTTCTGAACATAAATACAGGTGTGACACATGATTTTCTCTTGGCCCCTGGCTAAACTGTTTCTTGCGCCAGTCAGCTCAGGAGGTGAACATGTCCTTCTGCTGCGTCCACACAGATTCCTTGGCTTCAGCTGGCTCCAAGAGCTACATCAAAGTGACAGTGATGAATGCATTTAGGTGTTTTAAGGAGGAAAGCCTGTTTTCTTCTCACAAAGAGAGCTCTACTCCTGGTTGTAGCTTTCACCACATCGGAGTGCTTCTGTCCAGCAGAGCACTGCATGGTCAGCAAGTGAGGTGTAGGAAGTGAAAAAAAAAGACGGACTGAAAACAAACAGATGAATCATAGCAAGTCAGGGACGAATAAAGGAAGGCACCCTAGAAACCTTCTGTAATTAGAACAGCGTGATTTGGCATCCATTCACCAGTAAGAGTCATCTAACACCTAGTGATTCACTTGTTTTGCCGTAAGATGTCTTACACCACGTGCATACTCTTTTGGGTGTGCAGCTTTGAAAGACAATATAACCCAAAGCTGTTGCCAGCAGACAGCTGATACGTGAAATACCAGACCTCTCTGCAGCTGGTAACCAAGCTGTTGGTCACCTTCCCAAAATTACCTACTGCGGTGACCTCTTTACTGACACAGCCTACAGATCCTAAATGACCTGAAAGTGAGCCCCATGAAGCAGGCTCACAGCAAGGCAGCGCACACGGCAGAGAAGATACAGTGCTGCTTTTGGGGCTTTCCTCACACTAAGGGCACACGCTGAGGTTCTCCTGGGCTCTTAGGCTGGTGTCACTGTGTGATTCACACAATCATGGGTCCAATTGCCTTTTACCAATACCATCAACAGAACAGTCAGGCCAAGCTCCCCGTGGGGAGCGAGGGCAGGGGTGATGTTCGTAACCTGGTTGATCTTCCTGATTCAATTTGCTGTGCAGTCACGTACATATGAGTGTGAGATGGCCTTTTTCAGTGGCAATCACAGCTAATTTTGGTGAAATTATGATGTGAGAAACTGCAGTAACATGAAGACAGGCTGAGAGCTGTGATGATAAGCAGAGAAGGACTGCCCAAGAGAGGGATGAACAGTAAAAGATATTGCTTTCAACATGAGAGGCAAGGGCAATGACATTTGTAGCACTGTTCTGCAGAGATATGAGTGAAGATTATACTTTTGAAAGCTGGAGGAAAAGATATCACAGTAATTTTGATATGAAGCGACTAAAGTCAGGCTGAGATATATTGCTCTGTGGATAAGTAGGACATATTTGAAGGAAGACACATAGAAAGTATCTGCAAAATTTAGACATTGCCTGAATATGAGGACCTAAAGAAAGAAAAGTCTCAGCTAAAACTAATGCCCAAATAAATGTGTGGGTCTGTTGGGGGGGCATTTATAGTATAGTAAACTGGAAGAGATAAGACTGGAGTAGAGAGCACAACCATGCACTGATAGTAAAACTGGGGTTTTTTTTGTATGTGAAATTACCTGGAGACAAGACGAAGGAGAAGAAAAGTGACCAAAAGAAAAAGCCCTCCCTTAGGAAGGTAAAGGAGGATACAATGATCAAGCAATTAAAAAGGTAGAAGAAACCACAAGAGGACCATCAGGGAAAACAAAAGGCAAAAGGATAGCCATGGGTTTCAAAAATGGCTGATGCATCAGAGAAGATGGGAACAGCTCTGAGGATTGAATGAAATGTGGTATTTAGAAAATGTGTGATACCACTCTGATGCCTAAAGTATAGAAACTAGATTTGGAGAGGGTTGAGGATGGATATATAGTATTCCAAGTAATGAATTTAAACATTCAGTTTACTGACCTTGGGGATGAAAGGCAAGAAGGAGATAGAGCAGGTGGAGATGATGTCAAATGAAGTCAGGAGTGGCATGGAAAGAATTAAAGCAGGAGGATGGAAAGAAGGGTCGGTTCTGCTTGTTTGTCTCCTTTGGAAATGGCTTCTAGTAGCGGTCAATATAGGGAAGACTGGTTGCCACTGCCTTTGCTTGGCTGTGATTTGTAGTGTGACTGTAAAGTATCACATGCAAACATGCTTTAGTTCTTTTCTTCATTTACATCTTCTCTCCCTGTGGGCTAGTTTGTTTGTCTTCTCCTCAGAGGTTTGCCACTGATGTGACAAACAGTGCTCTGCAGAGGAGGAAGCTTTAAAAACACAGAAATTAGAGATGGAAAATTCCTCTGTAAAAGATCAACTAGCCCACTGTGCTTGGTAGGCCAAGGGATAAACACTAGCATTGTGCTTATTTAAAATACCACAAGAAGAAGCCTCCCGGTGCAACTGCTATACCAGGCAGTGGATCTTACAGCCGAGGCATTGTAACAGTGCTCATCCTAAGCTTTTGGCCTTCTTTCGTCCCTGTTTCTCCATCCTCACAATAATAATGCTCTCACTTCTGCAAACCTAAACAGTTGTTCTCCCATGGTGCCTACTTTTTGTGGCTTTGTGTCCTACATGCCATGCACAGCTGTATTTAGCTCTTTCAAGTCATATGACAGTGCTTCTAAATCAATCCTCATCACTTCTACTTTTTTAAAAAAATTAATTCCTTTGTGTTTGATGATGTATTTTTGACGAGAAGATGTTCAGGACTGAATGCAGTATTCCGAGGGCTTTACAGTACAATACCACTAACAGAGGCCTTTGTTACAGTTTCTGTTTATGAACTCTACTATCCCATTGTTTTCTTGTTTCTGTTTTTTTTTCCCCCTGCTGTCATCTCAAATTACAGGCATGTCTAATTTACTGTCTGCTCTCCTGCTATTTTAGATCTCTTTCAGTGTTACAGCTCTGAGAATCCTTCTTCCCAATGAATAGCTGTGATTTGACTTATTTTTCACCAGATGTAGTATAGCTGCATTTTCCCCTGTGGAATTACATTTTGTTTCCCGAATATCATTTGTGCCAGAGCTTTGAATTGTACAATTAATAATGTACCCTCAACACCACAGCTCGGAGGTGTTTTCCTCCCTTCCCCAAGCTTGAGACCATAAAAATGAATATTAAAAGACAACTAAAGAAAAAATTAATTTTTTTTTGTTCTCTTCGCAGGAGTTGTTTAAGCTTCTTAGCATCACTGATACATGGAATTTTCTCACTACAGCCCCAAGAGAAAGATGAACTGCATAGTTAAATAATTTGCACAATGTCACTGAGGACTGCCAGAATTCTTGTCCTCGCTGTCCGAGCTGGGATAGGAGATTGCTGCTGTTTTTCCCCAGCTGTCTGCCCCACACTCCTTGCTAGAATCTGCAGGGCAACTTCAAGTGTAGCTACTACCTAATCCTTTGCTGTCAAAATCATCCACTTTAATTGAAGTTTGTTTTTTTTTTTTTTTTCCCCTCACCTGCTTGTGTGACCTCTGTCTCTCTGTCTCTCTTTCCTGGGACAGCTGGAGCAAATACATCCTATCCCAGTAGATGGAAAGGGAAAAACATCTTTGGTGGATCTACTGAGTAAGCTAAAGAATAGACCGAAGGATGGTGACCTCTTTACCTGGTTCAGCTGCAGCACTCAGCTCTTTGAATATTAGTCCCAGAATTAGGAATGCTCTTCAAAAATGATGACTCTCCTCACTGCCATCCTTACAGACCACACTGCAAGTCTTTTCCCAGAACTAATTTCTGGGAAGCACGTGATGCTGAAGACCTGTTGAATCACACAGCCAAAGCAAAGGCGATATGTTGTGGATTCATCCCATCGTCAAGTGCATTATAAAGCAAACCAATAAAAGGTCACATCTGTTAGTCACAGCTCTTGTGGTTTGGCTCTTATTGAACACCAGGCTGTGTGAGAGCAGGACGTGTGTGTGCTCAGGGCTGTCTTGCTACAGAGTGTGCTGCAGAGAGGATGTGTGATCTTGAGGCTGAGTGTCAAAACCAAAACTAAGGCCGTAGATATTTTTCACATATACGTTAATTATATAAATGTCTGCAGCAACATCATTGATGTTGTCAGTTTGCCCGCTTTTTGGTTCTTTGAGATGATGCTGTAGACTTGAATGAGGTCACAGAAGAGTTGATTCCTCTCACACAAAGCTCATGGTGGTCCGTTTGCACCATGTATTGGCTTCGGTGCTGAAAGCAGACATCTGTAAATTATCACTTGCCTGTGTAAGGCAAGGAGCTTGCTCTGGAAACCATATTCTTCTCTTTTTGTTCTAACCAAAGCTAAAAGGGTAAAAGGAGCTATTAAAGGTAATTTTTCTCAACTGTCAGTCTAAACATAACTCTTTTCTCTTCACATCCCTTTCACTGCAACGCCATTGCCCTCGGGTAAGCTTTAGGGCAGGATTTACCTTACCTAACTTTGAAAGCTAGGTGCATTTTGCACAATCTCTGATAGGTGAAGTTAGGTAAAATGAATCCCATCTAAGTCTTTTACCTCTTTTTACTGGGCTAATGTTTCTAATTGTCTTTCTTGTTTGTCCTTGCCGTATATTAGAGCCTTCCCAGTACCCCTGCTCCTGCATAAGATAACTGGGGGCCCTCACTCCCGGTGACAAGGACTCTTTCCTTTCCACAGAAGCCTCACTTCACTTCTAACTAATGAGGAAATCAAAGAGAACCTCCCTCTTCCTCCTGATGTGGTGGCAGGGATCTTTTCAGCTCTTTCCTCCCTCTTCTCCCACAAGCAGGAGTCCAGCCATACATCAGGATGGTCACAGTGAGTCTGTGTGGTGGCAATGATGTCCCTTGGTGGTAATTCTGAAACCAGAACCACATGGGTAGGGTGAACAGCTTCCCCCTTGTAAACCCAGAGCTCCACAACTCTGCATGTGCACGTATTTGTTCCACACCTGGAACACATTGTCAAGTTTTGATTCATAACCTGTGAGTTAAAATTTGGGGAAAGGTGCCAGCTCGTGTACTGTTTTTTTTTTTTTTTTTAAGAAAACCTGAGAATTTCTCTCAGTTGAAGCATGCCACCTGACCAGGTATGTCAGGTCACCATTCTCTTCACCTGCAAATTGTCGTGGCAATCCCAGGCACAAATACAGGCTCGGTGGAGAATGGATCGAGAGCAGCCCTGAGAAGAAGGACTTGGGAGTGATGGTGGACGAGAGGCTCAACATGAGCCGGCAATGTGCTCTTGGCCCAGAAGGCCAACCGCATCCTGGGCTGCATCAAGAGCAGCGTGGCCAGCAGGTCGAGGGAGGTGATTCTGCCCCTCTACTCTGCCCTGGTGAGACCCCACCTGGAGTACTGTGTCCAGTTCTGGAGTCCCCAACATAAGAAGGACATGGACCAGTTGGAGTGAGTCGAGAGGAGGCCACTAAGATGATCAGAGGGCTGGAGCACCTCTCCTATGAGAACAGGCTGAGACAGTTGGGGCTGTTCAGCCTGGAGAAGAGGAGGCTCCGGGGAGACCTGATAGCGGTCTTCCAGTACCTCAAGGGGGCCTACAGGAAAGATGGGGAGAGGCTGTTCAGTAGGGCCTGTTGTGATAGGAGGAGGCGTACTGGTTTTAAAATAGAGGGAGGTAGATTTAGATTGGATATTAGGAAAAAAAATGTTTACAATGCGAATTTTAGAACACTGGAACAGGTTGCCCAGAGAGGTGGTGGAAGCCCCATCCCTGGAAACATTCAAGGCCAGGTTGGATGAGGCTTTGAGCAACCTGATCTAGTCAGGGATGTCCCTGCTCATTGCAGAGGGTTGGACAAGATGACCTTTGAAGGTCCCTTCCAGCTCTAACCATTCTATGATCCTATGATTCTATGAAATCCTTTAGGATCTCTACTGGTCCATGGAGATGTTCAACTGTGATAAACCACATCCTTGCTTCTGCAGTCACCCATAGTGGTGGTCGCTTCCCAGCTGTATTGTAAGCCACAGATGGAGACTCCACTTCAGCAATGCTGTCTCTGAAAAATTAATAACAGTTGGTTTGAAAAGCAGGTGCAGAATGAATGACAATATGCACTTTTAATTGCTTGTAGATTAACAGATGCACTAAAATTCTATGTGCTGGATAGGTACCAACTCTCATTACATCCCACATCTGCCTGGAATGGGAAACATGTTTTTGTACATGTTCATATAGCTTGCAGTAAAGTCCTGTCTGCAAGCCCCAGGGACTGACTTCATGTTCATAATGGTAAATCCTACTTGTATAACTGGTAGCAACACCGGGCAGCAGGTAAGGTCAGAGTACCTTGGTGAGTCTTTGTTTTACACAACTAGAGACAGAAAAGGATGAAGAGAGACGTGAGAATACCTCTCCTACAAACACATACGGCAAGTGTTCTCAGCCGAGCTTGCTATGGATGTCCACAGAACAACTTAGAGCATTCCAGCATGGGCTGATGGGTTAACACACAGCTTCCAGTCTCATTTTGAGACCAGATGCAACTCAGTTGTAAAGTTACGGTTTGAAATCTCCGAACAAGTGGTGCATTGGGTTACCAAGCATCATAAGCTAATTCACAAAAGTCTCTTAAGCAGTTAGAGAAAACGATACCGTTTTACAGATTTGGTCTGTCTCCTTTAAACACTTGAAAATCTCGGCGCTTTAAATTAATGAGTAGCTCTCCAAAAGCCAGCATCACTACTTGAGTTACACGTTCCATGCGATGGCTCGCTGATTGCAACTAATTGCGGCTTTTTAATCTCCTTAAAGACCCCGAATTACATGTGATTTACGTTTTTTTTTCCTCAGCAGCTTCCTGTCCGGTACCTGCCGCAGACCGTGACAGCCGAGCAGAGCAAGCAGCGGCCGGAGGAACGAACCTTGAACCGTGCGATCGAAACGAAATCCGGCGGCCCGTCCCCTTCCCCCGTGCCGCACGGTTCCTTGCCCGCCAGGACCCGTTTCTTTCCCCGCAGTTCGGTCTGAGGCCAAATTCCGCGCCCCCAGCCAGGCCGGCGGCCGCTACCGCATCTCTCGGCCGAGCTGGCGGGACCCCCTCTGGGCTGAGGAGGGGGCGGGAAGGGCCTCCGGAGCTGCTCCATCCTTTCCCTTCCCTTTCTTTCGCTAAAGGTCAGAAGAATTTAAACTTCCTGACTCTGCCGGGACGTCTCGGGGTGGGGGGGCGGCCGGGCTTCCCCCACCCCACAGCGGGGTGGGGGGGCGGGCGGCCGGAGGAGGCAGCCTCCGCTCCGCCCGGCCCGGCTCGGCTCGGCTCGGCTCTGCCTTTTGTCTCTGCTGGGAGGAGCCAGCAAGAGGCAGATTGTAAAAAATAAGGGCTGGCCGGCAGCCAGGAAGTGTAAAGCCCTGGCCGGCTGCTG
>WHYT01013956.1:98168-155075 GCA_009806455.1 Tetrax tetrax
GGAGCGCGGCGGGGCTCTGGGCTGCGCGGGGTTTTGGGCGGCGGGGATGCGGGCGGCGGGGGCCCCCGCGGAGGGGACCTTCACCCGGGCAGGGGGCGGCTGGCGGGAGGGAGCGGGCCGAGCCGGCTCCCCTCCCCTCCCCTGGCCGTGCCTCTGGAGCAAAGCGCAGGCATAAAACCGGGGTAAGTTCTCAATTTAAAAAATATTAAAAATAGACCCTCCGGCTCCATAGCGCTGCCGAGTGAGTCATTTCCAACCCAAATGTCTTGGTATAACACTTCCCGCCAGGAGACACAGTAATTCTGAAACCGAGGGTGAAGAGATTTTGCTCCCCTCTTTCTCTAAATAAATTGAATTAGCACGTAGCCGCTGCAAGAGGAGACAAAAGCCGTGAGCAGCAAGCTGCCTGTGAAGCGTAGCTCCATCCCTTCCTTCCTTCCCTCTGGCCTCTCTCCCCCATGGTGATGCCACTCGTGTTTCTCAGAGCCTCTCTGTCCTGGGAATATTTACAGTGCTTTCCATTTTCGTGGATGCAATCTACTTTTCCTTCAGCCACCAAACCCATCCCCTGTCACCCTCTTCCCTGTGGGACATCGGCCACAGCCGTGCGTCATGCCAGCGGTGACCCCGTCAACACAGCTTCTGGCTGTCTGTGCTGGAAGGAATAGTCCGAAGCACAGCTATTTTTTTTTCCGCCTTTTCCAGTCATATGATGATTTGTTCATGTAAGTGGGCTGTCTCGACTCGAGGGATTTTTTTTTTTGTTTGTCAGCAACAAGTGCTGAGCATATTTATAGGCAATGCTGTAATTTTGTGGTGTGAAAAGTTTCAGTTATGCAGAACTTGTCAGTACTGGGATCAGTGCGTGAGAGCTGTTTACATCTACTGTATAGTGCTGTATGTGCATGCATATTTATTGTATATACCCATAGATCTTATTTCATGGTGAGGCAGCATGCATGGGACACAGATGCTGATGTGTAGGCTATGCAGATTTTTTCTAAAACAGATGCCACAGTCCAACAGTGCAGTAGTCCCCAGTGGCATAGATAGATCAGTGGAGACAAGAGATTGTGTTCTTCTGATAAACTGACTTTCCTGAAACTAGGAAACCACCTGGCTAGGGATAAAATCCTGTCTTCTGACCCCTGTGAAGAGCTTTGTTAGCATTCTGGCAACAAAAAATGACCTAGAGATGAAAATATGTGCCCTGAGTTATGCCAGCTATTTTACAGCCATGTGGAAGATGCTAGGTTTGAGTAGATGATCTGTGGTAGCAACCCAAATGTAATGGCATTTCTGTGTAGGTAAGTGGAGAATTGGGATGTAAAAGCACTTGCATTCCTTTTTTTTTTTTTTTTTTTTTCCTGTTTAGATTAAATTTCTCCTATTAAAGCTATTTATATTTTTTACAGCCAAGAGAGACCATTGTGATGGATTGACCTGTCACATAGGGTGGAGAGTGCTGAGAGATTCCCGCAGAAGGTTTGTAACTTTTCCTTTAGCTATAACGTGTAAGAGATCCATGAACATAAAAATACTAACAAAATACTGGACTAAAAAAAGAAAATATGGTTCTCTTGTGTTCCAAAACACAAGAAAAAGCAGACTTCACATCCCAAGTAAATGAAAATTTCACAGTAATCTAATGTACGCTCTCGATACACAGTTCATAGAAAATGTCTGGCATTCTTGCAAAGATTTTAGCACCATGCACTTCTATGACATATCTGAGGGAAGAAAATTCTCGGACTTGGGTTGAAAAACAGCTGCTTTTTGGTGAAGCTAGGAAGAAACTCTTCCAGAGGTGGATTATTCTGTGATTGTCAGTGATAGGGGTGTCCTAAATCTTTCTGATTGACAGAGCTGTCAGGTCAGGTACGGTGAATTGAGCTGGGTTCCACATGGATGGTGCTTGCAAGTTGACAGTGCCAAGGGTAGGCGGGGAAGTTCAAGTGCACTCAAGCCCATATGGGAGTCTGTTTTACTGTGTCAATTTGATAGCAGTATTTCCTTTTGGCAGTTTTACAGCAGAGTTAAGGTGACAGTTTCACATTTGTCTTCAGCCTTCAAGATAAAATTCTTTGTAATTATTTTTATGCAGTGTGTTTATGGGCTGCCTGATGTCAGCTGAGACTCTGATAAGACTTTGAATGTTCGCTTTCAAAGTTCAGCTGGAGCACAGGTAGTGTTTACTGACTCTTCAGTCCCTTTTGGAAGAATTTCAGTTCCTCAAATTTCCAGCATCCAGAGGCACCGGAATAAATGAAATATTTAACCTTTTATTTGAGAGATAAGTAGCTGTAGCTTCCATTCTTATGGAAAGAGTGGAGGAATGGGACTTGAATGCATCATCAAGGGCTTAGAAGTGGCAGGCAAATAAGTACTAGAATTGTATTCTTTTTGTAACTCATTTTCAATGAGTTCAATTTTCCTATGTGGCGCCTGTAATATGTGTGGGTTTTTTTCCCCATAATGTACGGCTTTTTGTACTCATTGTTTCTGCCAATGTGAATTCAAGCATAAATACACACTGACTAAGTATGTGCTGGGTTCCAGGGCTTATTCAGTAGGGCATAACAACCCGTTCTTACTGCACCAGACGGGGCTAAGCGCAACTCGGAGGATGGAAGGTTGTGCTGAGGATTTTAGCAAAGTCCCGGTTATATTAGAGCTGGCTGAGGGTGGCTGGGATGTACAAGCAGGCTACTTAACTGCCATGTTTTGTAGCCCTGGGGTTAAAAATGAGGGGTATGCCTATGTTTTTAATAACAACAACAGGAATGTGAAAACAAAAAACAAACAACAAGTATGAAGTGCAAGAAAGGACAAAGGTGATAGATTGTCATTCTAAGTTGCAGCAGAGATAGTTCCTAAAATAATTGCAGTTGCTGACGTTTTGTTTGATTTTGACAAAGTGGCTCCTACATGCTTTCTGATTAACATTCCTAGAAAATTAAACATGTCCTTACATTTAGACTCATAAGACTTTTTTTGCTTGTGAAACTGTGTTCTCCCTGCCTTCATGCTTCTGCCTGGCATCTTTAAGAAAGCATCTCCCCGGCTCTACCTTGTCTGTTCCCCTCTCGTAACTTTATGAATTAGCTGGTGAATTTCACCACCTTTGACCAAGGACAGAAAGGTCTAAAAGGATAAAGTTTCTCTGAGCTTTGTGAAAATGTTTTTAGAGCCCATGCTGAAGGAAGGGCTCTTGGTGGGAGTTACCCCCTCCGGCGCATGTGAAATTCAGAAGGGAGCGTGATGTGGGAGAGCAGGGCTGGTTTAGTTCTGCTGCTTATGTAATTACTGATTGTGAACAGTTTACTTGTTGAGCAGCTATGGCTGTTATTCCTTTTAAATACAAGCCATCAGCTTCTCCGTATGCTACGCAAAACTGCTGTGATCTCTACAGATTGTTCAACATACTTTGTAGTTTGTTTCAAATGAGTTAATACACACGTTTCCTGAATTTTGCAGCAGATGCTACTTGGGAGTTATTGGAAACAGGTTGAAGCTGCTAAGTTTGTTTCTGGGTTTGAAAACACGTTTGTCAATTCAATCCAAAGGCCTTTTCTACAGCAAAAAGTTTGATAGCGTGCTCATACTTGTGTCGTTCAAGTGATACATTCCTGGCCTGTTTTCCCTCAGTTGGGATTCACTTATTAATGCATCTGTTAAATACTGTTCCCAACAGGGGAAGGAAATAAGTATTAATGTGCCTGTCATCTTTTTTTTCTTGTTTTCATGCTATGGCTTGTTCCCATACAGCTGTAGTGATTAAAAGTCACTGTGGTAATCAGCAGAGCTTAAGACTGGTGGTCCTGGGAATAACACAGACCCCTGAACTAGGGGCCTGAGCTGCTTGGAGTACTACTTTGCCATTAAATTGGTTGTGGTTTTAGAGCGTAACAGCTTGAGTAAAGCCTTGCTATAGAGTTGGAGGCAAAGCTGCTGTCTGCAGCGAGCTACATCTTGATGGGTGAAACCCAAAAGAGGGATGCAGATAAGCTTGCTGCTTAAAAAAATCTGCGTTAACTGCCATGAATTAGGACAGCCCTGCACTGAGTTCATTTTGAAAGGATGATTGCTGTAGCTGTCATGGATACAACTTTACAGAATGCTTAAAAAACCCTAACGCTTTCAGTTAATCAGAAATTAGTGATAATATGTTGAGTTTTCCCCCTGTTATCCCTTCCTTTTCTCTATTGGATTGGGCTCTTATTTAACCAGAGGTAAGGGTATTTTTTCAGGCCCAATCCAGTCCATCAGTTTTATGGATCTGAAACTCTGCTATGTTTTTGCTTCTTGCCTTTCATAGCTAGGTTTTTGGTGTGGTAGTTGCTTGTGCAGGGAATACAGTTTGTTTCAACCAGGTGGTTGTTAGTGCATCTAATTCAGGTTTGTCTCTGGCTTCATACTGACCAGCGAAGTGATTCTGCTGAGGTGTCCTCTATTCTCCACCCAAGCATTTCAGAGTGTTTTGCAAACATGTGGTGCCTTTTAATGGCCATAACAATTTTCTCCATTTTTTTGAATGATGTGAGTCCAAAGAATTAAGTAATGTTTTTGAAACAACACAGAAAAACTGTGGTAGAGAACAAAATATCTTTGTTGTCTTAGATGCCACTCCGATACTGGAAATACAAAATATTTCTTTTTCTATATGTTCTTTACTATGACCTGATCTCTTTAGTTCATATTGAACTGGCTCGCTCTGTGCCATAACTGGTTTCTTCTTTTTTAATGAGGAATTGTACTATTATGTATATAGATGTGAAGTAGCAGTCTTAGTTCTAACCGGCCATCAACTTCAAAGGGGTTGCAGCAGTCTCTGAATTACAGAGAAGCTTTTCAGACCATGGTGGGATGTAAGCAAAGGTTTTTCCCCCTCCTCTTCTCATATATTTCCTCTCATTCAAAGCAGAGTTTCACTTTGAGTTTCAGGTTTGCTTTAACCTCAGGAACTCAAAGCATAACTAAGTGGAAACCACTGAGTTTCTTTTCAAATGTTATATGGCTCTGCTATCAAAGCCGAGTTAGATTTGTTTGTGAATTTGTTTGAGATATATTATGAATAAAGGCATGAGGTGGTTCCAATTTGAAGAGGAAATATGGAAAGGATGGGGGAGGAAGGCAGGGATGCTGGGGTCTCATTTGTGGAGATGGGTGTGTACTAGGAAGATAGGGAAGGTGAGATCTAGGGAAGGTTTTGGGTAGTCAAAAAGTAGCAGTAAAAATGTTGATTATATGGGTGCATACCAGAGTGTCAAGACTTTGTATTGAGAGGGCTGTTTTCCAATATTCTGTTGATGTCACTTCTTTTACATACTTCATCTCAATAGTTAAAATCTATCAAGTTTAATTAAGAATAGGTGAGGCTGGTAGAACAGCTCCAGACTATTTATGGGGCACTAAGTTGCTGCCTTCATGCTGGGGTAGCCAGCAAAAGAATAATCATAATAATAATAAAGTTGATACCTCTTGGTATTGAGTCAGATTTGGAAAGGAGAGGTAGATCAGATGAATCCTTGTTTTCTCCAACTCTGTGGAATGATTTGAAAAGCTTCATTAAAGGAGCTTAGAGGGATTTTTTTTTGTCTGGTGAATAGGATCCTGGCTTGGGCGGTGGAAGACCTGGGTAAATCACTTCACTGGTTTTGCAACTTCATTTCCTCAGCCAGAAAATTGAGATAATTATTTTCACTCTTATTAGTAATCCTCCACAAGCTCTTGATGAAAGGAGCGTTTTGCAGGACTGAGTGGCCCATCCACCCTGGGGCTGAGCCTTCCTGGGATACCCTGGAGCTTTCCCATGGCGTATGGTGGGGTGTGGGGCAGGCAGCCCTGCCAGCGCTTGGCAATGGTGCGGGGTTGGCAGGAGGTGTGCGATGGGGCTGCAGGTCATGCGCTTTGGCTGGCTGAAGTCCTGTATTTGCCAGCTGGCACATAACCTGCACGGAGAGCTTGAGGAGTCACCTTGCGTTCCCCCGTGGCACGGTGTCTGGGGCACAGCTGAGCAGGGTGCTGGTGGACCACTGTCCTCCTCCTCACCCTTGTGCTGAGGAGTGCGATCCTGTGGCCTGCGATCCCTGATCATAGCTTCACTAGAGTTTCCCCTTGCAAAGTTTCTCAGCTGGTTTTGTCAGTGGGATCTCAGAAACAAGGGACATTAATATACCGGTGGAAGAAGCTGTCTTTTAAAGACTGCTACTTGAATTAGACCTACTGACGAGATTCAGACCTGAAGGCTGGTCAAATCCATGGGCTGCAGATTAGGCACTAAAATTTTCACAAGTTAGATTTCTGAAGGTGTGAAGGCAGGAAAGGGTGAGGGTGTAGGAAGGATTACGCCTTGAGACGGCCCCAGACTGCCTCCAAAATTTTTGACACTCTTGCTTTCAGTAACTTCTGACATACATCTAAGACACAGCTTCTGATCAACATTAACCGGAAAGGACCTGTGTTAGTTATTGAATAAATCTTGATTTTATCATCTTCCCTCCTTCTGAAAAGCAGATCTTGTTTATTTTTAAGAAACTGAGCAATTGGGGCCTATAAGAGGAACTGAATGTGTTGTAAATTTAACAGTGGTAAATGCTGTCTCTGTTTTCTTAGAATTCAAACTAACTTCATGCATGTGCATATGTAGTTGTGATGACCTAAAAGGCTTGAAGTTACAGGTTATGGGCTGTTTTTCCACTTCTCAGTATGACTGCGTAGCAAATAAATGAGGCTTTTTTTTTTTTTGTCAGAAATTGTCTTCAAATCTTGTCAGTTGAACTTGAATTAAGGATTTTGCCAATCACATACTTTGTTAAGGATTCACTGGGCTGGGAGGAGAATCAGTTAACAACAATCTAGATGGTTTTCTGTGTATTTTTTGTGTCTGAGGTAGGATGAACCACTAATTATGGGTCTGTAGGCCTAGTGGGGGATTTTTCTTAAGATTATGTTTCTTCCACACCTAAAATCATTACAAAAAATTATTCCAGTACCTCAAGGGGGTCTACAGGAGAGATGGGGAGAGACTATTCAGTAGGGCCTGTTGTGACAGGGGTAACGGTTTCAAAATAGAGGGAGATAGATTTAAATTGGATATTAGGAAAAAAAAAATTACAGTGAGGGTGGTGGAACATTGAAACAGGTTGCCCAGAGAGGTGGTGGATGCCACATCCCTGGAAACATTCAAGGCCGGGTTGGACAGAGCTCTGAGCAACCTGATCTGGTTAAAGATGTCCCTTGCAGGGGAGTTGGACTAGATGACCTTTGAAGGTCCCTTCCAACTCTAAACATTCTATGATTCTATGATTCTATTCTATGTTGCAGGTTTTTGTTTGTTTAATTTATGGCCGTAGGTCATCAACATCACAATTGCACAAAGGAGAGGAAAATGGGCAAGTGGGTATCTTTCTTCAAGAAAGAGCTGGGTTTTTTTACCACTGAAAGAAGTTTAAATGGCAAAACATCACTTATGTGTGTGTAACCCCTCATTCTCTGTTGCTCCATTTCAGGACACCTGGGAAATGCTTGTTTGGATGAATTGAGGATCCTGTGATTTCTCCACTCTCCCTTTCCTTCCCTTGCCATCTGATTTAAAGTTACTTTTTGACTTACGGCTTTTTGGTGTGAATTTGGAGTGAAATAGTGTTGATGCAAGTTTTTCTTTAAGAAGCAAAACTAGTTGTAGCTTTTGCTGCCCCATCGCTTCCATTAGCGGCTGTTGCTCTTAGTCTTGCAGGGAGAGCATCAGAGGAATTTGAAACAGTCTGCTCTTTTGTTAAATCTCAGTTACCATGGGCTTTTGTTTGTTTGGTCCAATATTATCAAGAAGATTCATAATTTGGAGGAATTGCTGCCAACTTTTTTTCTTTGAGTTATTCTTTCTTTAGCAGAGAGAGAGATCGAGGTATATAGCCTGATCTTGCCTTTCCTCCAGACAGTCAGATGTACTTTGGGCTGTTGGGAGGGAAAGGTCTTTTCATGAAATCATTTTATAATGATTTCTCTGTTGGTTTTTGTGGCTAACAGAAAACAAATGATAAAAAATTCCTAGCTTGATGACTGTAATGTTTTTATAAACGCCTGTATCTGTGTGCATTGGAAAAGGGTTTTTCTCAATGCTTGGTTCTTCTCTTTAAAGATTCAGATTAATCCTAAAAGTGTTTACTCAGATGTGATGAATTAGAAGTGGATGAAATTACATTGTTGTCAGATTGACTCATCGTCCTGCTTCACTCCCCTAGTTGAGAACATTGACTTCCAGCTCTGAAGAGTCTTCTCACTCAAAAACCTGGGTTTTACACAGATGACATATTTCCCTTGTAAGAGATCAAGAGGGTTTTGAGATGATAAAAAAGACCAGGGGCTAGGGCAGCTGGAAGAGCAATACCTATCTCTCTGACTTACTTATGACAAGCTTCTTTCCAAAAAAGACATGCAGGGTCATTAAGCGAGATGAGGAGAGTGGGGAATGTTTTAGGAAATATCAACTGGCAAGTGGTTTGAAATGCCCTGATGCCATGTAAAGCATCACCCCAGCAGCTGGAGCGTGTGATGGTGAGACATTATCTTGGTGTGGCTGTATCTCTTCTGCAGTCACTGCACTTTACTCTCCAGGTCTTTGTGCTGTCTGTAATGGTGAGAGCGTTGCTTGGTGGCTGGAACATGCTGCACCCTGGTGCCTCCCTTCATTCTGTATGAAAGGGGAAAAAAATAATAATTGCTTCTCTGTAAAGCTTTTTCTAGTTTTGTGGTTGATAAATAATATGACTATGATTATTAGAAATAGGTTTTATTTTGTAGTCTTCTAAAACACTTGAATTTTAGGAAGAGGAGACTGTAGATGTGAGGGGCTTTGGACTGAAGATCTCTAGGAGGACGATGGCTGTTTCTGAATGTTTCTGCCTAATTCTATGAGAGTTTTCATGGGAAACTGAAGAGGAAAATTATTCCTTGCTGGACTCAGCATTTTGCTAAATACTATTCATTCCCAATAGCTAAAATAGCCTGAATACCACGAGGGCTTCTTACTAACCTATAACTATGTTAATGCCTTGCTTGCCACAAGGGTAGTTTCTCTCAGTGAAAAGCCAAAAAATCGCACACTGCAGAATGCACACCACGGACATTGCCAACAAACTGCTAATGCAACTCCCCTGTGAAAAAGAAGCAGTATTTACAAGGCTGCCTTGCTTTGGGGGAAACTTTCAGTGGGAACTAGTTGCTGTGAAAGGAAAATCTGGTCTGATGGAAGTGTTTGGTCGGGTTTGGGTGCTTTGTTGTACCCTCAGGTGCACAGGATCTGCGAACTACTTGTACTGAAAGTCTGTTTTCTAGTAAATGCTCTGTTACTTCAAGCTTTATGAAACTCTGAAAATAGTTTAAGTAGTCTGTGGGCGTGGGGAGAGGATGGTCCTACTCACGGACTTTGGCATTTCCAGTTCTGACAACATGAGGGTCAGTTATGTTTGGATACCGTTTGGTGGCTGGCCTGCCCTCACAGTAACAGTTTGCTGTGCCTGCCATTTAACAGCAGTTTAGATAAGATAGGAGAGATCTGTATCTTTGAATCTTGAAGAAATGAAAATAAGACTCTGAAAGTTGTCCTAAAGCTGAAGATCTTGTCTTAAATTCCTGATGAGAACCTAAAGTGGGGTTGAATTGACAGTTGCACGGGATTGCAGATTGGGGTTAGGGAGGAAGGGGAAAGAGGGGTGTCTTATCTGCTCTTCGCAGACAACAGCTTGTTATTTTCTGTCAGGGTGACTTTGACAGAGATTAAGGAAAACAACATGTATGTTTCCGTGAGCAGAAACAAGCACATTCCCTTAGTAAGAAGTGTTCAGGAAATCTGTGGTGGGGCCCTGTGTAATGCCACGGTTCTGCTGCTGTGGAATCAGTCTTGTAAATCCATAGCCCAGACTCACGAGAGACCTTCCTGATCGCGGTGTTTCACTGCTGAAGAATTTCCTACATAGACTCTAAATACCTGTATATTACGGCACAGAGGGTGTTTTCCCAGTTTACATTTCTGAATTTAAGCTTTCCCCTTGCAACTTAACCTAACTCAAATTAATAGAAATGCAGCTTTATAAAATGATTTCGTTGCTGGGGAGAAGGATACTTGTATGCATGTAGGGCACCTGAAATAGTAATAGGAGGAGGCTTGTGGGCTAGCACAGGCATCTTAACCACTGCTTTCTAGCCCTGCTAAATGCTTACAACTGACCTGAAGTACACTTGCATTGCATTTTATAGCTCTGAAAAATATGTGCTGTTTTCCCCGTGTAAAAATTGTTAAGCTAGAAAATTTACTGTGCTGCTGAGAAGTAGCTGTCACTCATTCAGCTCCTCACGCTGTCAGCTTTGGAACTCGGGAATGACAAACATTGGCACAAGCACTTGTTTTGCAGCAGAAACATCCGTTGTACTTACGCTTTGCCTCCTGGACACCTTTTGGTACATTGT
This sequence comes from Tetrax tetrax, assembly GCA_009806455.1. NCBI lineage: Eukaryota > Metazoa > Chordata > Aves > Otidiformes > Otididae > Tetrax > Tetrax tetrax. The sequence goes on from WHYT01013956.1 coordinate 108,636, forward strand.
GAGAAAAGCTTGCCCTTGACTCTCCAAGGTGCTGTAGCTTTTTTCCTCTGATGATTTCTGATGTGGTTACAATTGCCAATAGAGAAATTGCTGGCAGACTGAAAATGTGTGGGCAATGTCAAATGAACTGTTATTTCAAACTGCACACAGAAGACCTTGCTGATTTGGTTGTCTTAGCTTACATTTATTCTTAATTTCTAAAAGTAATGACTTTTTTTTTTCCCTTCAGTTGGAACAGAGCAGCCACAGAATCAGTGGGTTGCTGCCCTTTCAACCAACAACAGTCAAGGCTAAGCTCATGTCATGAAAGACTCTCTGGGCTTTGTCATCTCTAAAGACAACCAGGAGTTGTCTAAAGACAGAAACGAGTTGCACTTATAGCCACGTTCCAGTCCCACAACGATCTGTGCAAACTGTATTTAGCTTGTGTGGGAAAAAAACAACTGTATTTATTTCTTGAATAGCACCAAGAATGATAGTACCGCACATTTCAGTGCCAAAAAAATGAGGTGTTTTCTCTGTTTTTTCTCCTTTAAGTTCCTTGATGGCAGGGAATGTGGTGTCTGTGGCACAGCAAGGGCTTGTGAGGGCTTCACGGTGGTTGATCAGAATCTGATGAGGCCATGTGGAGGCAGGGTAGCAGAGTGAGCTCAGCGTGAAATGGGGCTGGCCCGGTGGGAAGAAAGTTCTTCTCTTATATGTATCAGTTAATTACGCTTTGGGGAGTGGAAAGAGTTTCCTGAAGCTGAGCACTAGTCAATTTAGAAGCACAGTGCTGACAGACAACATTTCCATGGCTGATCATCTCTCTTTTCACCTTATGCTGAAGATATAGTGGAAGAGAGAAGATTTTGCTTTACATCTTTCATGTGCAGTTCGGTTATACAGCTTCTTGTTTGTTTGTTCGTTTTACCTCCTCTCTCCTTTCTCCCACATCTCCATTCTCCAAACTGCCAGCCACATCTACTGCTTGTATTAATCTGAAGTGGGAAGATTTTGAAGCAGAGAAGCTTTGCCAAGGTTTTTTTTTTGTGGTTTTTATCCAAGTTTATTTCTTCTATTTCTGTGGTTTACTTGGGGCTACCTATTCATCTATATGGAGATGATGATCAGAGTGGAAAATGTGGGCGTTTCATATTTGGCCTAGCAATTACTTCTCATTCTGTAGAAAACAAAACAAACATAAAAGTTCTGTTTTCTCTTGAAATATCTGGTTGTCAGACCTCTTTTGCAGAAGCTCCATATTGTATCATTTTTGTAATGAACTGATAATGAGCGGGTTTATTCCCTTGCACAACACTTAAAAAAAAAAAAAAAGCATCGTGTTTGTCTGTTCGTATTTTCTTGCATTGTTCATCTTTTGTTCTTTCTGGTGAAATAGTTCTCTTTTCTCTTTCTCCAATTTCTACTATTTAATACAGGCTGAATGGCTAACTGTATTTAAAGGTATTTGTAAAGTGCCTCTGGCAGAAGAGTTTAGGCACCTCTATTCTTGCATCTCTGCTAATTGAAATGGAAAGGGCAATCATGCTTGTATTTCTGACTGGCTGTGTTGGGCAAGATGGGAAAGGGGGCTTCTGTTAAAGAACTCCAGAAGATTTGTCCAAATCTGCTGTTAATGGGATAGGATATTTTCACCCGTCCCTTCTCTGTCTTGCTCTTTTCTTTTCTCTTCACTTTGCAGGACTGCTTCAATTCCTTAATCGTCTTGCAGTGCGTGTTCATGTCACAACCTGACGCTGTGGGGAATTGCTAGTCCAAGGCTGACTCTGTGCTTTTGCTGCAGGCTGAGTCCTTGGGTTGGAAGACTCGTTGACATCACTGAGGTTGACATTTGGACTTTCTGATGGCCGTGCTCCACTCCGCCTGACCCTATGACTAAAGGGTTCACCATAGCTCCATCCTTTGCTCTCCAGTTCCACAAGATGGGTTCGTTCAGAAGACCCCGACCTCGCTTCATGAGCTCCCCGGTCCTCAGTGACCTGCCACGGTTCCAGGCAGCCCGGCAGGCTCTGCAGCTCAGCTCCAACTCCGCCTGGAACAGGTGAGTGGGACCCACACGGGCTGAGCTCTTGCCCTGCAGCAGCCCTGTGACAGGGGCTGTGGGTGTCTGATCTTTGTGCTTCAGACCCTGTATGGCTAAGCTCATCTGTATTTTTAGCATGCCCAAGCTTTGCCAGCATTGCAAGCGTCTGTGGTGGTGAAAAAATTAGACCTAGTAGTGTTCAGCCTTGTGTTTGGCCAACATAGTTCAGAGGTATGGTCTTGAAGTAAACCAGAATTGCTCTCTGTTAACAGTTGGGTCTTTTAAGTACCATTTAGGAAAACACATTCCTAGTACTGTAATAAAGGCCAGTTTCTTAATGCAAAACAGGCATTTATTTGCATATTACGAAGCTTTTACCACAGTCAAGTTCCTCTGACAACTGCTAAGCTTGTGGCTTCTACCAGCATTTCCTATTGACAGCCAAATCCAAGCCTGCAGTGTGTGTTATGCAGCAATGGCAATGGGAAAAACAGTACATAGGGTGAAGGGTGAGATGTCCTGATCTCATCTAGTGGTCTGCTCCTGCCAGAAGTGGGTGTTCCCACCTTCCTTCTGCCACCTTGCACCAGCTCTGTCCTCCGCAGACCCCTCTCTCTTGCTCACCTAGCTCGGCTTGCTGTTGCACAAAAGTCGTCCAGCAAAAGCATCGCAGTTTTGTGCGGAGGATAGTGAGCTGAGGTCTGTGAAGCATGCAGATGCCGTAACTGGCCCACAGAAGGGAATGCCCAGTAAGGGAATGACACCTGTTAGCCATGGCAAGGCATTAGACCTGCTAAACCATCTTGTATGCTGTCACTTTATCATTTCCTCTGTGCTGGTGAGAGAAGTATGAGTTAGAATATCCTCCAGCAGCATCTTACAGGCATTAACAGGGCTTAAAGTTGGGCCTGACTGAGGTGATGCTGGCTGCAGAACATCTTCCAGCACAGCCAGAGTCCTGCCAGACCCTGCAGATTGGGTGGTTCCTGCTAGCATCACTGGCTAATGCAGTGTGCTGTGTTTGGCAGATATTGCCAAAAATCTGTGTCTCATAGCAACTAGCCTGCAACCCACAGCAGAGATCCACTAAACAGTTGTGTTAAAGATATATCTGGTGTGAACGTGTTCTTTGTGAACAGTCCCCTTGTAACAACTTTCCCTCACTTACTCTAGGCATAACTTGAGGTTGGTTCTGCTCTGTATCCCATGAGAGGTGTAGGTAAATAAGAGTGATGAGTTTCAGGGGAGAAAAAGTGGAAGTATTTAAGTGCAATTAACCTCTCCACCCCATTATAAGCACTCAGCTTTTGGCGGCTAGCTCACATTGCGCTCTGTGTTAAATCATACTGGTGGCTGTTATTTATGGATGTTATGCTGTCTGTATTTTTTTGGCAGTGTTCAAACGGCAGTGATAAACGTGTTCAAAGGGGGAGGCTTGCAGAACAATGAACTTTACACCCTCAATGAAAATATCAGGTAGGTTGCCGAAATGCATGAAAAGGGGGTTTTGTTGCTGCTTGTTTAGTGTTTGCAGTTAGAGGATATTAGTGGGAGGAGTGCAGCAAACTTAAGCACAGCTTTGGGAGGTGTCAGGATAACTTGCTTCTTTTTTTGCTGTTGGATGGAGTGAATGGCATGGGGTCCTTGGATAATGTTTCTCTGACATGAGTGGATGTGTAGATTTGACAAGGACAGGATGTGTATTGACCTGGTTTATAAGGATTTTGTCCCCTCCTGTGGAGTTTGCCTCTTCTGGCTTTTTTACACATTTTTATCAGGGCATTCAGTAACATCTCATTTCAGTACTCAAGCTTCTCAGATCTGTGGACTGTTTAAAATGAAGGCAAACCACAGTATTTCGTTTAAAAGCTTAATCTTAACTTGATAATTGCAGAGCAGTGAAAATACAAACGAAAAGCCTAACAAACAGTTTCTACCACTGATGCTAGTAATGATTAAAAGCATAATTATTTTTAGGCAAGTTTTGTGATCATCTGTGGTTTCATTCTGATTATTTGGAAAGTTTCGTTAGCAATAGATAGGACTGTAGAGTAGATAAAGAACAATTTATTCTTGCTTTGATTCCAAGTGCTAAGAGGAGTATTGTCAGAGCTTATAGCTGTACTTCCTTCTCCCTCTGTCTTTCCCACCGCATCCATATTCATTCATCCTGAATGCTGGAATGCTGTCATATAGGTCTCCACTTCTCTTTTTATATACTCCCCCACCCCCATATGTATTTTCCTAAGTTCTGAGATTCAAATGGCAATTTGGGCTAAGCACGTACTAAGCAGCAGTCTAAATTACCCCTTTCCCTACTTTCAAAATAAATGCAGCTTGCAGGGCACAAGACTCTGTCCTACTTGATCTGGTCCCAAAGGTGAAAGTTTAATATAATTCCATTTGCAAGCTGAGTGAGGGCAGTGTTTCATGCTTTAGTGATATTTTAGTGTGCTGAGGTCGGAAGTCCTCAAGTAAGGTTACAAGTACTTGGAGTTTAGTTTCAGTACTTGGAGTACTTAGGTTTAAGTCTTAATTCTCCATGGGATAAGTATTTCTGTATGAGAAAAGAAAACCAAAGGTCCTAAGACTTTGGAATTACCCTAACCCACAGCCTGCTGGGGACTGGCTTTGGGTTTTGTGACTTGTCTGCCAGGCAGTTGCCCACTGTGGTGGCTGCCACCTGCTTTCCCTCCCCAGTACAAGGAGATGCTCCTTCCCACTCTTGCTGGGAGGCAGTATGCCGGGCAGAATAGTTGTGTTGCCTGGGCTTGGCCCCCGTGGCTGGACCATGCTCTCTTCGTGTTGGTTAATGAGGTGGATCTAGACTGTCGAGAGGCGAGCGAAGAATGGGAAATTCTTTGTGACTTGTGTATGCTTTGTAAGTAGTGCTGATGGTGGGAGGGGAAATGCCCTCTTCCACGGACAGGCACTCCCAGGCAGCACTTGGAAGCACTCATCTTGAAATACATGATTAATGTTCCTGCAATGCCCTGAGCATTGGTTACATCTCCAAATGTCATTCTCTAAATAGGCCACTTTAACATTCAAGTAGCTCATTAACGTCCATCTAAGGAGCAGAGGACGCACATCTGTGTGTATGTTTGCAGCCTCATACCTGCGGCTCTTGGTGTGGCTCCCAGCTCAGTGTTAGCTCTGTGTGCGCAAAGGGAATCTCTCGCCTGACACTGGGCAAAAAACCAGACCTGTCAGAGGGCCAGCTCTCCTGTGCCATTACGCTGAGCTAGTGCATTTCCCTTGTTTGTAGTTCTCCGTCCAGCTCCTTGGTGGAAATCAGCAAATGCCTCCTAAGAGGCTCGCAGATTCTGTGCAGCGCTTAGCTATTCGGCAGTGGGAAACAGGAGACTTCTAAAGTAGGACAGTAATGACAGAACCAGGAGGTGAGCAGGTGGTAACATTTTGGTCTGGATTGCTGCCACCAAGTTTTTATCTTGCTGTGATTTTTTTTTTTACTGTTCTGAAAGTCAGTTGTCACAGCAAGAGGAAATGTAGGAAATGCAAGCGGGCCCCCAAAGACTTATCTGGTTTATCCATCTCATAGAAATAGAAATTGGCTTTGAGATGGGCAAGGTGAATGTAACTGCTCTGAGGGAGAAAGAGTAAAGGCATGTTGGCAAGGGAATCGTGTAGAAGTGTTACAAAAGGGTTAGGGAGGAAGGCTGCTGTCAAAGATTAAGAAAAAAGCAGGGTAGTTTGTTAGTAAGAGCCCAGCCTGAGAACTCGATGGTCCCTGATTCCACTGCCATTTTTGAGCACTCATGATTATATTTCACATTGGTGAGAAGGAAAACTCTTAGAACAGCAAAGAAATGCAACGTTATGCAGTGGGAAGTCTTGGGTGCCTTTTAAATTTGAGGCCTAATTTACTGCTACAGAATTTACGCTCACAGTCACTGAAAGCTGAAAGGGCAAATGCTCTGAACTTTGTGAGCTGGTTTTTTTTTTAATGCTTCTTCGGATGTAAAACAATCCTGATTTTTGTATTGGAGTTTTGAAATATATGTATGTATTAAAATTTAAAACTTTTATCACAGCCTGGTTTAAAATCTAACAGTTTTTATCAGAACTACTTGTTTACAGTGGCTTCTACCTGCATGTATTTAAAACACCCCTAGTTAAATTTCTAGAATTTCTTTCTTAGAAAATATGCTACCTTATTTATTTTTTTTTTTAAATGCGGTAGTGATGGGGAAGCCCCAGCTTTTGTTTGTGTGTTTACTTCATTGCTCGTCTCCTTATCTCCCGCCTTCTTCTTCCAAGAGAAAAGGAAGTGCAGCATGAAGGAGATATGCTATTTTCAGTGAAATGAAAGGTGTCTTTGTGTAAACAAAAAGCAGAAAAAAGATGAATTTCAGAGTAAATAACTTTACATTTACCCCCACCCCCTGTATTCAGGGGGGGTCATTTTTTTTTTTTTTTTTTTTGCTTGTTCTAGGTGTATGGCTTGTAAATAGAAGACTTCAGGTTCGGGAAAATTGTTTCATTCCTTCAAAATTTGAGAATAGCCTTTGTGAGCATTTGTAGAATGTAAATGTAAAAGAAATCTAACCATGGCCAAAATGACAGATTGACATATACTCACGTATGTTTGGGATGTCTGGTGTTCAAGTGTGGTGTGCCTGTAAGAAATGACCAGCAACGGCTGTTAGTTCATGGCTGCATTCTTTCTGTCTACAGACGGCTGCTGAAGAGTGAACTTGGATCATTCATCACAGATTACTTTCAGGTATTACATGATTTGCTTGCTTTCTTTTGAGGTTTGCTCTCTTTAGTTTTTTAGCCTATAAAAAGATTAGTCCCCCTTTTTATGTTCACGCAGCCTAAAAGTTTCATTTTTGTTTTGCTACGGAAGATGATGGCAGTACTGGAGTTTTTAAATGTGGGCCGTATAGCTTTGGGAGTAATAATATTTATGGGTGTATGTGCTAAATAATCTTTCTTGGTGCTTAAGGAAGGCTGCTAGTAGCCTGCCAAGGTCAAGAAGGTATTAACTTGAACATTTCAAAGAAGATGAGATACCTTTTATTTTTTTTTTTCACATTGTTTTTCTAGTGTAGAGAATTCAGGAGTAGATTTTCTGCAACATGGGCCAGCAAAAGTGAAGAGTGCAGATAACAGCTGTCTGTTTTGGGGGCGGAGGGGGGGCGTGCAGAGAAGGAAGTCCCTATCAGCAGGAAATCAACCTGGGTACTATTTGCCTTTTAGTCCCACAGATATAAATGCAACCTGCGAAAAAGCGAAAGATGGAGGATGAGGGAAGACCTGATCAATGCCAAATGTGAATAAGTGTTACTGCCTTTTACTGATACTGTCCAGATAGACAGAGGTTCAAATGTAACCACATGAAAGTGTGTTGGATGATTTTGAGAGAGCACTGATGGCTTTCAGTGTTGTAAGTTGTTCAGTGCAGTGTTGACTGAAAAAAAAAGGAGGTGGTTGCTGAAAACAAGAGTTTTTTTCCCTTTGAGTAAGAGAGAGAGAAAGAAAATTTCAGTACTTTCTGAAGTGGCTGCCGCTACTGTGCACTGTGCTGACAGCTTAGAAAGGGGAAAAAGACAACCAGTGTAGTTTCCTATCACTATTAGATTACATGACTTAAAAAAAAATCCCCCACACTGTGCTATCAAGTGAGAAGCAAGCTCCTGCCCCAGAGGCAGTTATGTTTCACTTCTTTAGACTCTATCTGCACAAGTCATTTACTGGAAAGAGGTGGCTGCTAGTGCTGAGTGGCAGGACATTGCCTAAACCGTGAGTGGGGCCTGGTGGCAGCCGGGCAGAAAGGCTGTGAGCCCATAGTGCAAAGTGCCTGGCTTTAGTGGAAATCTGCTATGGCTCCTGCTAGTTTAAAAACAGGCAAATAAAAGTTTGCAACTAAGTAGATGTGGTGAATTGAAATTTCATAGAACCATAGAATGGTGTGGGTTGGAAGGGACGTTTAAAGGTCATCTAGTCCAACCCCCCTGCAGGGAGCAGGGACATCTCCAACCAGATCAGGTTGCTCAGAGCCTCATCCAACCTGGTCATTGAATGTTTCCAGGGATGGGGCATCCACCACCACTCTGGGCAACCTCTTCCAGTGTTTCACCACCCTCATTGTAAAAAATGTCTTTCTTACATCTAGTCTGAATCTATTTCCTTCTAGTTTGAAACCAACAGGCCTGGCTCAGAGTTTCTCCCCATCTTTCTTATAAGCCCCCTTTAGGTACTGGAAGGCCTTTTCTTCTCCAGGCTGAACAGCCCCAGCTCTCTCAGCCTGTCCTCATAGAAGAGGTGCTCCAGCCCTCTGATCATCTTCACGGCCTTCCTCTGGACTCGCTGCAACAGGTCCATGTAAGGATGGGTCCAACAGATCCATTTAAAAGGTCTTGATCAGGTATTCAGGTACTACAGTGTTAGGCATGGTGTGCAAGGCTGGAATAAGCAGAAAATGTTCAGAGGCAACTTCATGCACCCATAAGCCTGAACGGAGGAGCACGGAGCTAAGCGTGATCCTGAGGGACGTGAGGTGCTGACGTATGACTTATCTTTTTTTCTAAAATTCAGAGTGTGCTGAAAGAGGCCTGGGTGGGTTCCAGTGTTGAGTAAGACGCAGCTGCGTCGTGTCACAGTACAACAGGAGCCGATGACTGCTGGGGACCGGATGGCTCCCAGCGCTGGGGTTTGGATGTGTTCTCTTCCTCCAGACTGTAAACCTCAAGCCTGTCTCAATCGTGCTGGGGCTAATGACATTAGCTGAGACTCCTTAGATCTCTTCATAGGAGAGATGACGACTGCAGACTGCTTGCTGCTGGAGGCTGGGTATCTGTGTTGCATCCCTCTTGGCAAGCCGAGGGCATCTGATCTCGTCCTGGGAGAAGGATCTGATCACCAGCGCTGTTTTCTGCAAAAGCAGGAGCAGAAACTGTGCTCTTTCACCCGGATGGCAGGGCTGTACTAATTCACCCACAGGCACAATTGCAATGTGGGTACTCAGCACTGCGCTACTGCCAAGAGAGCGGCGGCCTTTGCCTCAGAGAGCCTGCAGTGCAAGGGCTTGGCTGCACTCACTTCTGAGTATGTTTTTCTGTCAGTCTGTCTGTGTATTTGCAAATACCTCAGCATATATGTACTAGTTCATCTGCAGCTGCTGTTCTCCCACTGAAGCCACTGGGACTCAAATTTAATTTCTGGGACTTTTTTTTTTTTTTGCTCCATGTTAAAAGAAGTAACTTGGCATCTGTTAGACTTAGCCTGAAGTAAAACTCTTGCTGCTGGCAAGCCATGAGACAAACTGAGATAAAGGCTATTGTAGGAAATGAGCTTTTTTCCCTGCTGTGAGCTAAGATGCAGACTTGTTTCTGATTCTAGACTGACAGTGCATGGCAGTAATAAAAGTTACCACTCCCCCCTAAATGTCTTTACTCAAAAATCATCAGGCTGTGAAGTGGGGAAAGACTGTTCATGTGCCAGGGAGGGGCTGACAACATTATTTCATTTGTCTGTGGGTTCAGTTTTGCTGCTGATGCCAGCTGATTTATGGCAATACTGCTGCCATGAAAATGCGCGGAGTTGAATCAGGCTGCTGATTTGGCTGAAAAATAACCTCGAAAGAAAAAAGAAAATTTTCAACTACTTCTTTTGAGTTGTTGTGCTCATCACAATGGATGTGACGGGAACAGGTCACCAAGATGGGGAGTGGAGTGGAAGTGCATCTTTTGGCAGCAACTTCCTCCTCCATCTGTTGAAGCCCACTGAAAAGCTATCCTGAGAACCAAGCTTACTGTTCTCTTGGGTTGAAATGGACCCTGAAGGATCTGCTCTTGTGTGTAACCAGGCAGTTTTAAATAACCTAGCAGCAATTAGAGCAATTAACTTGATCATATAATGTTTAGATGTGATAAATTGACTCAAATGTTTTCCATTTCTTATGCCACAGCAGTTGTAACAGGAGCCACTAAGGTAATTTTTAAAATCAGATTTTCCATTGTTTTAAGAGGTCTGGCTCTTACATTATGTATGTTTTATACACACACAATTTTTCTGACCACTGAGTATTTAAGACTAAAATGGATCAGAACTTTTACAGTGAGACAGATCTACCTTTGTCACCAACTTGATTTGATTACTCACAAGTCGTTTTCGCCAACACTCATGCAAATTACCAGTTTTTAGCTCCTGAAGATGCTAAAGGAGTATTTAGGAAATGGGTGGGTTTTAGGCAGTCTTTTTCTGCTGCCAAACAGTCATCATACCAGAGTGACCGAGTCTGTTTTGTATTTAAAAGAGAAATGTAATTCCTTTAAGGGTTTTGATGGGAACTCAGATGTTTCATTCTGAAGAAGATTTGTGTTTATAAATCTGCTGCTTTAGCAACCCTATTATATATACAAGTCATCTCCTTGGATTGGAGTCTGAGTGTAATTGCCAGAAGGTTGGGACTCGTAATATTTGCTGCAGATCCGCCTTAAAGTAGTGCTTCATGCTCCAGGTTTTCCAGTACTGACCTTGCCCTGGAGCTGATCCCATAGGGTCCCGCTGCTGAAAAGGGGCACTCTGTACCCACCCCTCTGCTCAGTAACCCAGCGGGGCACCATCTGCTCTCACTGCTGGGTCAGTTCTCTGTGGGTCAGCTGAACGACAGCAGGGAGAAATCCCGTGGCCATGGAAGGTAAGAGGCTGGGATTTGGAGGAACAGGGTGTATCGGCGATTGGGACTTCTCTGGGGCAGCTGTAAGATTTTTCAGATAAGCTCCCTTCATTTTCATGTTTCTGACCATTGTGGTTGTGGAGAAAATTTTTGAAATATAGAACTAGTGAGTGTTGATAAATTGATACATTATTTTCCTGATTCTGCAAACAGCCTGAAACAAAACCTTTGGAAAGGATGAACCGTTTCTTTTCACTCTCTGGAGGCTTGCTAATCTTGAAACTCATGGTGGAAAATGGAGATGCTAGCTATTTCAAAGCTAACCGCTTTGGCAGAACTGCCCGGTTTATGCATATTAACTCCAGACCATCTCCTCCTGAGGCGGAGAGACCCAGTCCCTTCCCAGGCACTGTAACCTCTCCCAGCACCCACGGGCTGCAAATGGAGGAAGTTCGATGCCCGGAGTTGATGTCCCTCCAGGCTGACATCCACTGCCTGCACTGGCAGAGCTGGTAGGTGAGGCATAGCGAGTGAGTGGCATTTCCTCATTTAATCCAATGAGACCTTTGATGTCATAAAACCAGAAGTGAAGCTGTTACGTAATTTCCAGGCTGCCGCAATGGAGGGGTGCTGGAGGCAATGAGTCATGACTTAGAATTAGGCCCGGCTTTCTGTTTGTATGCAAAGCCAGAGAAACCACAGTGCGCGAGCACCCGTCTTGCTGGGGTGTCAAGCAAAGTCAGAATAGCAAGGTAATAATGGATAGCTGTGAAAGTAAGCAACAGCAGCAATGAGGGAAGCCCAAATCCAGGCCAAAATTGATTTTCGTCCCCTCCCTTTGGAGCAGCCGGAACCTCCCTGTGGTCTGAGCCCCTCTCACCATAGGTTATCCAGCTGCACAAGGTTGGGGGAGACATGGCACTCCTTCCTCTACTTGTGGCACCACAAAGCTTTTGCGTAAGTCCCTGCTGCCTGTCTTTCTGGGACTCCAGCCTATCCAGCAGCTCTCGTGGTGCTTCCTTTCCTCTGAAAGGCTGCTCTGTTAAAGCCACGCTAACAGCTGAAAATGCTGCGTGTCCCTCTTTGCTTAGTCAAAGAGAAAAGCCTGGTGCGTGTGATGTTCCTTGGTGCCAGGTTTCTACTTCTACCTGTTTCACCACAAGGCAAGGCAATAGTTGTGAATGTTGCTGGAGTGATGTTTATCGCTGGATAAAGGCAACGCTCTTGGCCAAGTGCTGTCTCATGCCTGCTGCCAGGGGCTGCAGCAACTCAGCCACTGCACAAGGAGGGAGAATTCATGCTTGTGTGATTTGCAGAACTCAGCCATATGTCTGCAGTACTCTTTTGGGTCAAGCTGGTCTTTTTTTGTTGTATTTCTCTCCTCGCTGTCTGGGAACCCCTGTTCACGCAAGTCTGCTAATTATTTCTGCTTCGTCTGGCACTTTCTAGGACTGAGCTTTCATGGAGAAGCGCCAGAGACTCCCTAGCAACTGCACAGCTTCGTTATCACGGACGGGGTCACCCGGCTGCTCAGCCCTGTCACTGCGAGCCGAGCAGAGGACCTAGTCCTGAGTGGCAGCAGCAGGGACACCTGCTTTCAGGCCCTGCACACATCGGCTCTGTAGACCTGTGTGTTTCACTTGAAATGGTGCCTGGTTGCTACCGCCCAAAGCGTAGCGTGGGACGACGTGCCATGCCCTGGCTAAGCAGGGCTCCCGCCTGGAGCAGTGACTCGCCGGCGCAGAGCCGAGGGGCCCGGCCGCGGGATTTTCCCATAGCTGCTGCCTCGCTGGCGCGTTGTGGTCTAGGTTGTAGCAGCGCTGCCTACTCGGTCTGCCAGGTCTGCTCTCCTTTTTACTCTTCCTGCCTCACTTTCTCTCTTGAAGTGGGCTTTCTTTTCTATCTGTTTTGAACAAAGCTGTCTCTAGAAGAGTCATTTTAGGATGTTATTTCTTATTTATCTTGCAATTAGTTCTCTATGTAGGATCAAAGCTATCTCTCTGCTTCTGTCGCTAATTCCCCTCTTTCTAGAGAAAAAAAAAAAAGGATGAGGGGGATGCTGCAGGTATGAGATGCTGCAGCTCACACAGATTTGAATTTTGTACAACATTACCAAGAACTAGGTAGGTGTTTTTGTGCAACTGGCAATAACTTTGTAGAAGATACTTGCCAAGTAGGTTGGGGTGATGCTTTTTAAATCAAATTAACATCAGATCATCCAAGAAACAGTGGCTATGTGCTTGTAGAGCCTGTAAAAGCTCTAGAACGCAAAGCCTCAGTTGGCTAGAAGAGAAGGCTGCATTTAAGAAATGCTGTAGAAGAAAAACTGATTTTTTTAACCCAGCAAAATGAGATCAATTATTTTGAGTTTATTCTGGATCATTTTACTTCTGTTCCAACTTATGTTTCTGTTTGATGAACTAGTTATTAATTTTTTAATTTTAATGTGGCTTTTTAAAGGCCTACTGGCCATCTTTGGCTTGGAGACATAAAAGGAAAACAAAATTTGTCCATAAATAAATGGGTCTTCATGTAAACTTTTGTTTCCCCTCAAGAGTAGTGGCTTATTTGGAAGTAGTTATATTTTTTTATTAGCAGGAAAATTCCTTTGTGCCTTGCTACACTGCAGAGTGTAACAAGGCTTTCTGACAAGATGTGAAATTGCCAGTGATGGCTTGAGCCTCCTTGATGTTTTCCGTGGAGCTGCTGCCAAAACCAGGCAGCTGCTTTTCACCATCCTTCTGCTTGAACGTACCACCCACAGCAGAGCAAGTCATGCTAGTGGCAGGTTTATCGTCCCAAAACCGTTCCTGTTGGTTCTGCATGGAGGCCGTCACCACGACCAGGCTGCTGGCAGAGTGCTCCCAAAAGGCAACATCTAATTTGTCTCTGGCAAAGTCAGATGGGTACCATTTTGCATGGAGCGTAGTGAGAGCCCACACAGGAAGGGCCTCCACAGCCCGTGTCGGGGATGAGCAGCTCCTGACAAGGTGGAGGGAGGGAGAAGTTGCCCAACACTGAGAGAGGAGCCCCAGCTGTTGTGTGTGGGACAGCTTTCCCCTGCAGTCATTCTACTGGGCAAACTGCAAATGTTCCTCTGGGTATGGATGGAGAAACTCACCTCAATTTCTGTAACAGGGGAGGGGAAGGGGAAAATGTCTGTGTCAGGAGAAAGAAGGAATTACCTGGAAAATGCCTTATGTTTTACAGCATGGCATTGACTGCCTTCGGAGTTTTTGTTTTTTTTATTTCAAATGAATTCAGTGTAGCTTACTTTGCAAGAGTAGCAATCATACGCATGTTATGGGAGGGTCTTTGCAGAGGGAAAAATAAAAGGTGATTTTTTCTGGAGCTTTGAATCCTGTCTTCCAAAACTCAGAGCATTTAAAAATGTACTTGAAGTCTCTCTCGTAGGTGCCCTTCTTGATCGTATACCTGAAACAGCTATTGTGATTTTCTGCACCAAGAAAAGTAAGGGAGATTCACCTGCAAGATTTTACAAGCTCACTTCTATCTGCTGCAAAACATCTCTCTCCAAATTTTTTGACTGCATGTACGTGTCGGGGGTTAACTCAGGGCTTTGTTTCTCTGCAGTGCATGCTTCACCATAAAGAGAGTGAGGGCAGATGTGCAGCAGCTGCAATGAGGATGTAGCAGCCTGTGGTGTCCCAGCAGCGGGGTGAGGACTTCACCCTGGGATGCAGCGGAAGCTGGTTTGGGGAGAGAAGGGAATAGCTGCTTCCCCCAGTGCCCAGTTCAGCTGTAATTGCAAAGGGACGGAAGGTGGCAGCTGAACTTTTCCAAATAAATGCACCCTTCAAGCTCGCTTGGTGTGAGACTTTATTTGGTCTTGATTGCAAAGAAAAGGTTTCTTTTTCCTCTTAGCTCTGTGCCTCTGTGTAGCCTCTGGCAACCAGGGATAAAGCAGTAAAATGAGACTTGTAATCTAGACAAGGTCTGATACAGACCTCGACTGTGACTGCATTTATTAAATTGTATTGATTTGTCAGCAAAGCCTATAGGGTTTTTAAATTAAAATGTATCTGTCTCGCTTGATCTGAGGGAGGAATGTTCGGATTGAATCCATTCCTAAGCCTGTGACTTTAGCAGAAAAGACAGCTAAGTAAAATTTCCAGATATTTTTAAGATAGGGAGAAGGGAAATGAAGTGTGGTTGTTGGTTTTGTTCTGTTTTGTTTTTCCAAAAGTCTGTCTTCCACAGGAAAAGGGAAAATTTGAGAGAGTAATTGAAACATCTGCAGTGACTATATGGAGCTAAGCTGTTTTTTTTTTAGAAACCTTAAGAATGAGATGATGTAATCTATCTAGCACATGGAATTACTGATAATACATTCATAAAGGCATTATAAATTCTTTACTACAGGATAATGATTAATATATCTATTTTTAATTGATAGAACTATATTGCCCATAAAGGTGTACAAATGTGTATTTTGTTTGCTGACATAGCTGTAAAATACAAAAAAAAAAAAATCTCTGAAAGTAGAAAGCATCAATGATACTAACTTATAAGCAAAATAGCTGGAAAATTGTATCCACAGTGCTCAGGAAGTGGATGTAAATTGAAACCTAATGTTCTAGTGCAGATAGAGAAGGAATTCATGTTTCTTTAGAGAAACACAAGAAAGTAAGTCTGACACCCTCATATATATATGTGTGTATATACTTTTTTATTATATAGATGTTTAAAATGACACAGTATAAAAGACCAGCTGTAAATTTTCCCTGCAATATATGAGCAGTAATTACCTTGAGCTATATGTTGAAAAATAAAGAATTTAAGTACTTTATTAATAAACAGCAAGCATTTGGAAGGATTAAAGTGCAGTCAGTCCAAACTTTATCTTATTGTTCAGGCAGAAAAATATTTACAGTGTAAGTGGGTTTCACTTTTTTTCCCCTCAAAATTTTTTCCATTCCAAATTTCTTCTTTCTTCCTTTTTCACATTGTTTGTTTTTTCTGGGAAAGTATTTTTTTCTAATGTTCAGAGCCTGACACATGTAGTCATTTATTTCTGCTGAACAAATCTAAAATTTGAATGGAGATCCCAACAACTTAGTATTTCCCTCCAAAGCCTGTATTTCTGCTAGAGAATCTGCAAAATACTCACCTTCCAGTCGTTGATAATATCTTTTGGAAACATTGCAATTTTATTTCATGGTGTGAACATATTTATCCAACTTGCTAATTGCTGTTGTCATCGCTCAGGTGAAGAGTGTCTCCCAGGCATGTTCTCTTTGCAGCTTACCCATCCTTTGGCAGCCCTGTTCCTCCTGCGCTCTGCTGGGAACTCTGGTTTTCTCTTTCGCTCAGTGCTAACACTCACCCTAACTGAGGAGCAAGCCCTAGACAAAGCCCCTCAGCCATTACAAATTTCTCACAGACCAGTTACCTGTGCTCCCTGCAGCTTCCTTTGGCAGCCCTTTGTCATGCTGGTGACGATGAATGAATCATAAAATAGGCTCTGCAGGAAAAAAATTAAATCGTTTTACTGGAGGGAATTCCAGAGTCCAAAAAACTGCAGAAAGTGGATGGACTTTCAGAATAAATGTGTGGCTTTTTGGCTGAAACTGGGTAAGCTGTTGTAAGCAGGGTGAGATACCACAGGCCGTGGAGGTGGCACGAGCTGCCAGGCCCTTGGCAGTGCCTGTCCTGCTGGAGGCCCCTCCACTCCTGATAACCCGGGTGGGCGCCGGCATCATGGTAGGAGTCAGCAAAGACCAAAGTATACCCTCCTAAACTGACAGCCATGCTCTACGGGAGGCCTAGAAGCAGCTGCTTCGCCGTCTGCAGCGTTGCCAGAGCTCTGCTTTTTACCTGCTGGCATCCATGGCTTTCCAGCTGCGGCTCACGAGGGTCATTTGTACGCTGCTGGTGAGCGGGTTCAGAAAGTCATACAAAAGTGCTTTGGGCTCCTGTCTCCACGTGGTCACCTGTGTGCTGAATAGCAATTTAGCATCTTCCTGTGACAAATAGGGCTATTCAAGTCAGCTCTGATTCCTGTGCTGAAATTTCTAGGATTGGTTGGTAGTAGAGTATTGGAATTTGTTTATAGCTTGACTATACTGCATGGATAGAATTGCTTTGGCACTTTGCTAGAGCTGCTAAAGGTCAAAGTCTTGTGACTTGGTTGGGTGGTTCAAAGAATAGAGTTTCATCCCATGTGTTTCTCCTAAAATGCTCTGGTTTTGTTGTATAACTGATTTAAAAGGAACCTAAATTCTACATTATTTTGGGAATAAGACCATACTAAATATTTCTGGGCTTGAATTCTGAAAAAAAAGCTACTTGCTAGCAGGGCCAAATTACTTTAATTACAGGCATGACCATTAATTATGTTTCCCTTGTTTGCTCTATACAATATTTAACTGTTATTGCTACTAACAGAGCTTACCGCTGGTGAACTGGATGGCCATTCCTCCTTATGTCATGACTGAGTTCTGCATACATGTTAGGGGATGCAGATTTTTTTGTTGTGGTTTTTTTTTTTTTAACAGTGTCTCAAAAGTACTTATATCTGGCTCATTTAAGACAAGTAAGCCATTGTGGCAAAACATGAGTTAATGTTTTAATGTGGGTGAACTAGCCATGAGATGGGACAGCAGCCAAGGAAAGGTACCCATTAACTCTCTGTTGTATAACACCATACTTCTTTCACACCATGAAAGACATGTCCATACAGTCTTGTCTTGACTTGAGTTGGAACTTTTCGTGGAAGTTCCATAGGAGGTGAGGCGACTGGTGAGCTTGTATGGCTTGTTCTTTTTTTTGAGACCCTTTTTGCTGAAATCTTGACAAAGATGTCAATGGAAAAATTTGTCTCTGGTATTGCGGTGGCACCCAGCCCCAAAGGGTCTCAGAGCTTGCCTTGCATGAGGTGAGATTCCAAAGCAAAAGGAGTTTCTTGAATTCCGCCCCTGATTTTTTTATTTTCAGTATTTTCCTACCTGACAGCTTTTTGAATATAAATTCTCCACCAGGACAATGCATCCAGAGATGTTTCCTTACTGATGGGATATATGGCGTTCTCTTCAGCCCCTCAGCCTCAACCTACTTGCAAAAGACTTCTGGAGTCTGTCTGATTAAATACTGTTTAAGGAAGAGGCCTTCATTTTCTATGATGTCTGATGCTAACAAGTAGGACTCTCAAGTGGGAAGTTTTTATTTTGTTCTGGAAAGTGAAGAACAAGTACAAGCGGAGGATGTCACACAGCAACGTTTCCTTCTTTTTATTCCCTTCAATGGTACCCCACTTCAGTATTGCTTCTTGTTGTAGGGAGGGTGCAGAGGTGTGCTGCTCTCTTTGCTTGGGGTGGCTTACACGGTTACCTGCTTGTGTGTGTCATGAACCAGCCAGCCTGGAATATGGCTCCAGGAGGCAAGCCTGTCATCCGGAGCAGCAGCACAAGGGCAGGTGTGTGGTATGGCAGCTCACTGGGAGGCCGCGGTGGTGTCCAGGCAGTGGTCTACAGCAATGTCCATTGGGAATGAAAAAAGATGTGCCTTGCTCCTCAGCTGATGGAGAGGTGCAACTTTGACCTGGTTACCTGTTAAAAAGAAAAGCTGGAGGATGAACATGAGAGAGAGAGGTCTCTAAATATTTGTGAATACTGAATGCTTTCAGAGTGAGAGAAGGCTTTATTCTCTATCAGTATGTGGTAGGGCTGAACCTTTTAGGATGCAGTAATGGTGTGTTATGTGGTGATAGCAACGATTTTATTTTCTTCACTCCCTCCCTGTGACCCAGTAGAAGTCCTTCCTTCCCACTTCTGGCAAGCATTTCAACTATCTGCTGTCTCTGTTGTGTTCTCATGTCTGGCTGAACAAGATGGGGTTAATGAATGTACAGCGCTGACAGTGAGACCAGATCTGGTGGTGTTGCTGGGAGAAAGTACTACAATATGACTGATCTTTAGATAACTGCATGCAAAGTGGATAACATCTGAAAAAAAAATTATTCTTCCATGTTTCTTTTAAATCTCAGAAAAGGCAAATGCATGTCTCTCTTCTCTCTTGGCAGAACCAGCTCCTTGCGAAAGGCTTGCTGTTTATAGAGGAGAAGGTTAAGCTGTGTGAAGGCAAGTATAGTAAGAAACCCGCTTTGGAAGGGCTTTGATGTTTGGTCAGACAAGATAATTTGCATGTCTGGAAAGCGTACAGCCCTTTCTGGTACTGTCTTTGGGTGTCACACAGCCTCCTGGGAGTCAGGCTGCAGCGCAGCCCTTGTGAGGCGACAGGGATGGCAGGCTGTTTGAATAGCCACGTAGCTGCAACACTCCCACCAGCCACGTCTTCATCACAAGAGCAGGAACGTGTCTTATATGGCAGTTGAACCTGGGCTTAAAGCAGTTCTGGGCTGGCCTGGGATCCTGTTGCAAAACTGCTGAGAGCTGCCTTCTGCCTGTTTTTTTTTTTCAATGCAATTTGCAGCTCAATATAAGCATGATTTTGGTTACTGTGTCATGCTTTTGAGAGCTGAACTAACAGGCTTTATGTAAACTTAAAGAAAAAACAGTCATTTGGGTGGGAATGAAATCCTTCAGTAAATGAGTTGATCGCACATGAAGTTCTCTTCAAACCACTGGGGTACAGACGCTTGCTACCGCAGAGCCTGTGGATGAAGGCCAGCGTGGCGCGGTGACTCTCCGTGCTGGATGTGTGGGGAGTTAGTCACGTGTATTAACGGTTTGCTCAAGCAGAGTGAGCTGTCCAGAGCCCGGCTTTATCCACAACTAGGCTGCTGTTTGATTTGACCCAGTTCTGTGGCCCATAGGGAAGATTCCTTGCTAATCACCGACCTGGTCTATCTGTGTCGTTAATGCCAATAGATGCCTATAATCTCGTGTCATTGTTTGTGCTGGATTCCTCAGCACCAAGTGACTTCCCTGCCCGGCTTGCCAGCTGTAGGGCTCAGTCCTGGCAGGAGCTGCATGGTTGCCAGCCTCCTGCTCTGTGCGTGCCTCTTCAGCACTGGCCCTCCCTTGTAAGTGAGGAAAAAATTTTCCCAAATATGGATACCTGTCCTGCTGCTGCCAGCTCTTCAGAATGAGGGCTGCCCAGCTTATCATAGGTTTTGTTTTCTGTATTCATATAAAACTGTAACAATATCTGCTTTAGCATTATGAAAATTGAGTTCCAGTCTGTAATAAGCTGAGAACTGCCCAGGAGCAGTTTGCAGCTGCCCAAGTAGTTTGGGTAAGTTTCCCAGGCAGACAGCAGTACCCCCTGCCTACGCCTCATTTTTTTTTTGCCCCTAGTTTGAAATGACATGGGAGCCACTTTGCCCATACAGGCTGGCATCTCTGCAGATGACTCACGGACACGTTTCTTTCATAACGTGTAAGCTTGTTGCAGGTCTTGTGGTCACAGCAACAAAAACTTCTTCTACATGCTTCTTGGTTAGCTCTGTCTTCCTGGAAAATTTCTGCTCTCCCAGTACTCAGAGATGGAATAATGTTCCTGCTGCAGGGCATGGCAATATTTTACTGTGTCTGTTTTTCAAATCACAGCCTCTTATTTTAACATGATTTTTCTTTATACAATCTGTCAGAATCTCTTTCAATGGCTGTAGGATTTATGATTTCTTGAAGAAACAAACCATTCCCCCTCCTCTTTCAAAAGGAGAAGTGATCAATGACATTTCATTCTGGCTCCACGCACCAAAGCGTTGCAGTCATGGGGAAGAGGCAGAGGAGGGAAAAATTTAAACATTCACTTAGTCTATTTCCTGTTGTCTTTTTCACATATAGTTGGCAGTTTCTGGTAATGGGTAGCTGTTACGGGGGTGTTGGGTAGGTGTTCATCTGCCTGCAGGCCCAGTTTTGAAGCTGGTGTCTTACCTGAAATGGTGAAGCCTCCCTCTGAACCCTCCTGCAGTCGTCGGTGGGCTCTCTGCTCAAAAGAAAATGTCTGCAGGACATGGTCCTGCTGGCTCGCAGCTCTCTGACCGTGTCCTAAGCAGGATAACTCACAGGCAACCACAGTGAAAGCCTATGTGGAAGACTCCAGATGGGGAAAGCACTTCAGTACAGAGTGCTAAGGCTCCTCTGAGTTGCACTTTTACATGTGTTCCAGTTCCTCATGTAGGGCCTTTAGTCACCTTGAGGCTAAGCCCTCAAAGCTGTCTCGAGCGGCCGTCTTTCACTGCTGCTCCTTGAGTCCTGACTGCTTGTGAGTTCCAGCTGAGGCTCCAGGGAAGGTATACTGGAAAATCGTTTTGTCAGAAACTTGTGTTATTAAACCTGGGTCTGTATTTGCACCTGAAATTTCTGGGGAATGTATCTAAAACCTGAAAAAACATTGCAAACCTTTGGCCTTTGGGATGGGAAAAATCTCTTAAAAAACATAGAAGCTTTGGGCCCAAATGCTGAGGAACACACAGCTCTGTACGTCAAGCCTATGAACATAATTCAAAACGTCTATTCAAACAATTATGTTCAGTAACGCATTTTTTGTTAATAATAGGCTTTTGACCACAGTTGTATTCCTGTTATGAGACTCACAAGTTGCATAACTTAGGCTGCCTTCATTTTAAATACCCAGTTACATTTAGGGATGTTTGTTCAAGCTGGAATCATACGTGGGGTGGCCACCAGTGGATTTCGTTCAGGAACCTCCCCAAGTGCCATGTTTGAGAGGAGCACAGTGGCTTTGTGTCTTGTCAGGGTCCTGACTTCTCTGTCTGTGCTGGGAAGTGAGGGATGCCAGAGGGGGCTCAGCTCTTGTGAATGGTCCCTCTGACTCTGTTGCTGCCAAACAGTTGAAGTTGGCTGCGACCTGCTGGTTGTCAGATTCTGCCACTAATGTGTGGCCACGCTCCCATGTTCTTTGAGCGTGCTATCTGTGAGCTGTGAGATGACACAATTTTTTGCTGTGGAGTTAGAGCCCCTGGTTGAAGAGAGGCTTCACTCTTTTGTTGGAGTTGTCTTATATTTTTCTCTGTCACTTCTTTTCAGTAAGTGACAGAGCAATTTATGGTCACAGCCTTGTGTCTCTTGTCAGTTAAGGCAAAGCTTAGCTAAGTGATGTCCAGTTTTGGACGTAAAATATGGATGTGAGGGGTGGGTTTGTATCTCTTATTTAGGAAATTAGAGAATAGTGGGAAAATTCAACTTGATCTTAGTGTCCTTGTCACTAAAGCTCTTGCTCCCAATCTCTATTTTCATAGGTGAGGATCGCATTGATGTCCTGTCTGAAATCTGGGATCACTATTTTACAGAGACTCTACCTACACTCCAGGCAATATTCTACCCAGTCCAGGTAATCTTAATTGTAATTCAGCCTTCAGGCAGGTGAGGCAATGTAAGTGCAATGTCTGCTAACGGCACATGAAAACTTCTGTTCCAGCAGCACTGTTTGGCTAGTGGCTAAACAGGTTTCAAAATCTTGAAACTAAATGTAGGAGGAAGAGTTCGCCCAAGTCAGCATTAACTGTGTGAGAAGGACTGCTAAAATCTACCAGACAAGCAGTGTTTCAGGCTGAATTTATTCCCATTTGTCTACTGTCTGTCTGTGCTTAGCTAAGCTTGCACATTGAAATTATTGGACTATACCTTGTCTAGACTGAAGCTCTGGGCCATTTGTATTTATAGTTCTTCTGGTTTTAAATACTTGGGACTCTGTTGGTGTGGATGACAACACTGACAACTTATCTTCAGAAGGACAAATCTGAAGACTAGATTAGGAGCAAATATGTGTAACTTGTCCTAACTACTTCTGGAGGGCTTATGTCCCAGTTGTGCCTTTGGAAAATCCTCTGTTGTTTTTTTTCAAGCTTTAATAAGGGGACAGGTAAATCTATGGGTAGAGGATGAATGAACAACTTTTCTAAGACCTATATACACTGGATATTTTAAAAGCTGAGTATCCCATCAGAAGTGCTGAGCTGTATCATTTCTTAATGTAGTTTCAGTCAGGGTTTCCATACGAGCAGCCTAATTGCCTCCCCAGCCTATTTTGATCTTCCCTTCTGTCAGAGGAAGAGAAAAATGTACCTCATGAGGAAACTGACGTTCTTGGAAATGTTAGCCTCCTCCTCTTGACTTTTGCTTCTTCCACAAGACATGCTTTCCAGAGCCTTTTAAAATTATTTTTCCCTTGTATTGTTTGAAAGGCAGCAAGCAAAGCTCAAAGCTTGCCCTTTTCCTCTAATCCTATTAAAGCTGGCATTTCCTAAAAGAGAAAGCACTTCTGTAAAGACAGACACTAACCTTTCTACTGTGTTTATTTTTATTCTTTCCTTGCTGCAGATGCTTAAAGGTAGGTGTTTGGCAGGTAAAACTGCGCAATTATAATATCCTCCCTTTCTCTCCTTTTGCAACCAAATCTCCGTCAGGGAATGACCTGATCTATTTAAGCAGGGGTTTGTCTGCACTGCAGCTATCCTGCTGAGGGATGCTGTGGGAACAGCTGAGTTAACTGGGTGTCATACCTGCTGATGCTTATAATTCTGACACTTATTAGAAAACTCTACACCCTGCTATTATAGAATCATAGAATCAGAGAATGGTTAGGGTTGGAAGGGACCTTTAAAGGTCATCTAGTCCAACCCCCCTGCAAGAAGCAGGGACATTATCAACTGCTGAATGTCTCTAATGAGAAGCTGAAAAAAAGTTACTGCACAGTGGGTGCAGCTGTTGGAAGTAACTTTGTGGTAGTGGTGAAAGCATGACTATGGGATGTTGGGATTCTCTGAAAGCATAACTTTTGTACTGAATTTGACTCTGAGTAAGCTGCCCTAGGCTACAGCAGAGTGAGTTCCTGGTGCAACAGGAAATAAGAAATTGCGGTTATCCCGGGCCAGTGCCCTAATGGCAAGATTAGGCTCTTCCTACAAATAGGGAACCGTATGTACCCATTTATACCGTGTGTCGCCACACGTGAAGAGAGCTCATCTAGCAAATCTCTTTCACAAAGTCGCAGTTCTTCATGTGCTGCCCTGGTACATGGGAAAGTCAATTTGTTGTTAGTTCCCCATCCTTGGCTGCAAATGTCAACATGGTTATTTAATTGTGCTCTTCTGTGATCCCAGCAACTGCCCATTCAGAATGAAAGTAAGTCAGCCAAATGTGTGAGCGTGTGCTACCCCAGGCAGTAACTAGAAGTAACTTCCTATCTCAGCTACGTTTAAACCCGAGGCTCATAGCTGTTGCAGAAATATGACCTTTAAGCAGCCAAGTTGGTTAAATTGCTGTACAGAGGGAAACTATGTAAACAGGTCACTGGCTTTTGTATAGTTGCAGCCGTTGATTCAACTACTTAGTGTGGAAAAAAAAATAGCAAATCTTGTTTTGTTTGGCACAGCAAGATGTTTGCATTTTGAAATGGAGTATGAAGTTAACGGGACCAAACTGCATGATTTAAATAAAGTGTGCAGCTGCTGAAATATAATTCAGAGATATGTACCGGTCTTTTCTACATCTCCGTGTTTCTAAGCATGCAGTGATGGTTTAAAATAGTAAAATGCTCTTATTATGGCCCAGCTGCCCTCCAGACTATTTGCTTTAATTTGTATTTACATATTGATGATGCTGTTAATTATGACATTAAACCCATTATGAATTAATGATTAACTGCTGTTAATTCCTTCCAGCTAAATACTTGCCATGTTGAGCGTGTTATGGAGACCATAAAATGGTTACCAAACAGACCGTGGGGCAGGGATTAACGTGCTAGGAAGAACAAGGGAAACTCTTCAGGCTGGAAAAGTGCTGGGCAAGGTTGAGAGGACAATTTGTGCTGTTAAACTGCAGTGAGGCAAGAGAAAGTTGTGCAGACACTAAGCATAGCAGAAGGAAAGGTGGTAACACCAGAATGCCAAATGGAGTCCAACTGTGTTTAAATATGCTGAGAAATGTTACAACGTCTTCATCTGTAAAGCCTGCTCACTTGTATTGTTAATGTAAAAAAGTAACTGGGAGGACACGGAGTGCTGGAATCAAAGCTGTTGCTTTTTAAAATGATGTTTAGTACAAGCAGTCTTGCTAGCTTTGCTCTAGCCTAAATCCTAAAATCTGTAATGGACTGAATAGTGGATTTTTGTCATATCAGCAAGGTCTAAAGTGCAGACATTGAGCAAAAAGAGGATCCAACACAGACCAGAGGTAGGCTTAGTTAGGGAATGCTTTGTACCAACCTCTTTCCTTATCAAACCTTCTCTGGTTTCTCAGCTTTGAGTGGCAAATCACAAGCTGCACCCATCCTGGGCTTTGGATATTTGTGACCAAATGGGATGGCAGTTGGATTTCATGAATACCTAGTCTTTTGGTGAGATGCAGGCCCCTTCTTGGCTTCACTCCAAACCTAGTGGTGCCTCAGATGAGGTGTTACTCATTTCAGAATTTGTGTGGGACAGAGACTGAAGAGGGAGGTGACCAAAGAGTACCATGGATCCTCAACCTGAGCAGCTGAGGGGTGTTTTGTCACAGCAGCAATGGGAGGATAGGCTCTTTCTGTCGGTGTGCATACACATGTTGGTACAGTGCTCACACGTCCCTTTACTAACTCTTGGATTTTGCCTTCTGTGTTTTTTAGGGTCAGGAGTTGACTATCCGTCAGATTGCTCTTCTTGGCTTCAGAGACTTGGTCTTACTAAAAGTAAAGTTGGAAGAAATTCTTCCTCTGGTCCAGACAAAGCTCCCAGCTTCCATTGTACAGATGCTGTTAATTCTGCAGGTGAGGAGCCTCTGCTCTTCTTCATCTGACTCCCCTTGGGTATCTCAGCCTCACTGAACTAATATGAACCCTGGAAAGGAAGAGTAGGGAGGGTAGAGGGTGTGATGAAGGGGAAGTGATATGTGCTTATGTGGAAGTGGTAAGTGTAGAAATGAGAGCTGAATTTGAATGTCCTGAGCTTTCCTGGGAACAGGTAAGGATGTTTCCACAAAAGGACCAGGTTCTGCTCTTTGGTGTTTGTATTTTGCTTGGTACCTCTCCTCCCCAGCTAGGAACAGTCTCAGGACTCTTTTTTTTCACATAAATGTTCATCTCCCAGCTTCTCTGAATGCCTATTTGTGCCCTGCTTCTCCTGGTTTCTCAGCTTTGCAATGACAGGGTGAGTCTCCATCACAGCAGATTGTGGAATTTAAATGAGCTGTGGCTGCTGGCTGCATGACGCTGGCCCCTTGGCTGGCTGGGATGCTGAGCAGTGCCCATGAGAGGAGGAATACTTTTTGGTAGTAGGCAAAATCTAGACAACTTACAAAGGCCTCTCCCAGGAGACCCAGATCTTCTGTGAGAACCATCCTCTTTATCCAGATTCCAGATCTCAAGAGAATATTTTCCAAGCATGCCAAATACAGCCACGTATACCAGCTATTTTATCTCTTTATATCACCCAACCTGACAGTCCTGCAAAATATCATATTACAGGTGGCTGTTTGCGTTCCTCTCACTTTTGCTTCTTCTCCAATATACCTTATAATGAGTAGTGGGGGAATTAAACTTTCTGAAGTACAATCAAAGTTGTGAAGTGGCTCTGCTGGTATTTCTGCATGAGTTCTCTCTGTTCTGATGTTCCCAGTGACCTAGACCGTAATAGCAGGAGATACCAAAGTGCCAGCTCAATTTCCCTGAAATATTTTAATAAAAGAATCTTGAAGGCAAAGAGGATGACGAAGCGATGCATTTGAGAAAGAAAAGCTTATTGAGGCTTTGCAGGACGTTTATTCTGTGAACGGTTTCTGAAATTTCTGTTAAATTGGTTACTGTTATCTACCATCTTCACAGCTGTAAGCTGAAGTACAGAGGGTGCTTTTCCTGCAGTCCTCCCTAGGAAAAGAGCCGTGCTTTGCCTGAGGTGTGTTGAGGCTTTTCTACAAAGAGACATTTCCTGGTAGAACTGCCATGGTATAATTAGGTCGCTGTAGTTACACTGTGCAAATCCTCAGAGTGAGCGTACTTTGTACCTTCCTATCCCTTGGTCAGAGAAAAGACAGCTAGCTGTTTGATGGACACAGGGTTATGCTTATGACTTGAACAAGAAGGTTGACCTGAATGTCACTTGAACCTCCATTTGGGCTTATCAGTTGTGGTCCTCCAAATGGTCTGCCAATATGGTTGGCATATTCTAGTGCAGAGATACTTGACAGACCCCAGGCTTTACTAAAAAAACTTACTCAAACTACGTTGACTTTTTATGTTTGCATTTCAGAGTGTCCATGAGCCTACTGGCCCCAGTGAGGGCTACCTACAGCTGGAAGAACTGGTCAAGCAGGTGGTATCACCA
Organism: Tetrax tetrax; assembly: GCA_009806455.1. Lineage (NCBI taxonomy): Eukaryota > Metazoa > Chordata > Aves > Otidiformes > Otididae > Tetrax > Tetrax tetrax. The sequence goes on from WHYT01013956.1 coordinate 135,555, forward strand.
TACTTGGGTTTGTGTGAGGATCACAGCTTCTCTGGTAGCACCTGCTTGCTTGGTAAGACATGCACATCACACAGAAGCTCTTGTTGGGGTACACAAGTTGGTTAATGTGAGGCAGTGCACATCTATGCTAGGAAAGGAGACAGTGCATGGCTGCATGAGAGACAGAAAACAAAGGCTAAAATACCTTTGAGAATGTCCTGATTAATGTGTTTCTGAATGTAGATTTTTGTGATGGGCTTTTTATTTTGCGTGACCAAGTGAACTGTTACTACTCCACCACTGCACACACATACACACATGTGCAAAATCTTCCCTCTCTCTGCAGATGGGCTGGATTTTAAAACTCCTTGGTCCATGCCTGGCACACTACTCTTACCCCAGTGAGAGCCTGCACCCAGTCCTTTGCTGCCTGCTCTCTGTCCCTGCTTGCTAGCCCACTTCGGCTGCCTGGATTTACACGCTCACTGCTGCGTCAGCCAGCCTTCACAAACAGCAAAACTGTTGGATGCTCATTCTGAGGGATTACAGGGTTTTTTGCATGGTGTCTTCCTTCCATCTGAGGACTCTGTTTAAAAAAAAAATAAAAATCTGTGTTTAAACTGTGGGTAGATGGGTCTGGGTGAGAGCACTGGCACTTCACTTCAGGAAGAGGATGCTTATAGTGTAAAACTTCTCCATACATGCTCCAGGAGCTCTGTTTACACACATGGCCAGCCAGAAGAGATTGCCTAGCTAAGGGATGGGCATAGTGATACTGATTTGATAGTCAAGAAGGTTTAAATAGAACAAGTGAAGAAAGCTCCAGTCTCCCTCTGTTTTTATACGCTTTGCCTTTGCTTCCATGCAAATTGCAGAAACGTGGAGACACACAACCTGGGCAATTAAATACATTTTATGCAAGTGACCGTGGTTATGCAGTTCAGCATTGATTTGCAGACCTGATCCTGAGGCTAAACCTACACCACATTCCCCTGAAAAAGTTGAGCTTTGACAGGTTTGATTGCTTTGCTGTTTAGGGATGTTGCATGCTGCTGGGATAGTTTGAAAGGTAGCTGTCTGACCTGTACTGGAGTTTCTAGCCATCCTGGGTTTCCAACAGCTGAACAAGGCCCTTATGTCATTAAAAAAAAAAATTTGAACTGACCTTTTAAAGATTATGTGCCGTAAAATCATTGTATTTACTTTAATTTTAGCTGTCATTTAGTTGTATATGTTTCCAAGGTGGCCTTTTGCCCCTGCTCCACCCTGTGCCGAGCGGGAGGAAAGAAAGAACTTGTATTTGCATTGTATGACATTGAAAACAGAGCAGCTCTTTTCTGCAAATAACCTTGGTATTTTCAAAGTGCTGCTGTGATGGTTAACTTTTCCTTAACTCCCACTTCTAATCAAACTTCTTTCTCTTCCTCTCTCCCTCTTTCGGTCACTTTTTTGGTTTCTCAGAACCAGTTTCTTCTCTCACTGGGCAGCCTCTAATGACGATGAAACCCAGTAGGCTCCCTGTAGTAGCTTTTTGGAAATGCACTGGTGGGCTTTGGGTATGCTTACATTCTTGATGGCTGCTGTGGAGGCCAAACTGCCCTCTGGACTGGAGCCTTCAAGACGAATGAGTGCTGAGAAATGCAACTGAAGGTGTCTGATCACAGCTGTGAATACACAAATGGCTTCAGCCTGCAAGGCTGCTGTATCTTAATTTAAAGTGAGAGGGGAGTGCAGCAGGGGTAGGTGTGAAAGGGGACAGGATGGCTCACAGGGGGATTTGTAGAGGGCAGTGTCCCCACCTGTTCTTCTGCTGCCACCCTTCTTGCTTTCCCCATGTAAAATTATCCATAACCTGCACTGTAAGGATGGAGTATGCTGAAGGAATCCAGTTGTCTAAGAAACAATGTTTAAATTTGGAATAAGGAGGAAGATAAAACATTCACACTATTCCCCCATGTATTAACCCTAACATCACTGCTGTTTTGAGTTTGCTTGCAAAAAAATGCCTTAAAAACTCCTCCCATCCTCCCAGTTTATGTTCCAGGCCATAATGCACCAAAATAGCAATAAAAATTCTTGTTATATTATGCATGACAGGTCCCTTAAGAGACTGTCTTTTATGGCCAAGAAAGTAAAGGGAGAAAAGTAAAACAACAAATGCCTAATTTTTACCTGATTCTCATCATAAAGGATTTTAATTTTGTTGCACAAAAATAATCTGTGGATATTTTTTCCTCAAAAGAATCATCCCTCTGTTGAAGAGAATAAACATAGAATTATAGAATGGTTTGAGTTGGAAGGCACCTTTAAAGATCATCTAGTCCAACCAGCCTGCCATGGACAGGGACACCTTCCCCTAGATCAGGTTGCTCAAAGCCTCATCCAACCTGGCCTTGAATGTTTCCAGGGGTGGGGCATCCACTTCTCTGGACAACCTGTTCCAGTGCCTCACCACCCTTGCAGTAAAGAATTTCTTCCTTATGTCTAATATAAATCTGCTCCCTTACAATTTAAAGACATAAGTCCTTTTCCTATCACTACATGCCCTTGTCAGAAGTCCCCTTGTACAGTACCTTTAGGTACAGTCCCCCTTCCAGTACCTTGAGGTACTGGAAGACCACAATAAGGTCTCCCTGGAGCCTTCTCTTTTCCAGGCTGAACAGCCCCAACTCTCTCAGCCTGTCCTCGAGGAGAGGTGCTCCAGCCCTCTGATCATCTTCGTGGACCTCTTCTGGACTCTCTCCAACTGGTCCACGTCCCTCTTGTGTTGGGGGCTCCAGAGCTGGAAGCAGCACTGCAGGTAGGGGTCTCACATGAGCAGAGCAGAGGGGCAGAATCACCTCCCTTGACCTGCTGGCCACACTCCTTTTGAGCCAGGATGCGGTTGGCTTTCTGGGCTGCAAGCACACATTGATGGCTCATGTTGAGCTTCTCATCCACCAGCACTCCCAAGTCCTTCTCCTCAGGACTGCTCTTAATCGATTCTCTGCCCAGCCTGTCTTTGTGCTTGGGATTGCACTGACCCATGTGCAGGATCTTGCACTTGGCGTTGTTGAATTTCATGAGGTTTGCATGGGCCCACTTCTCCAGCCTTTCCAGGTCCCTCTGGATGGCATCCCTTTCCACCAGCGTGTCAATGGCACCACACAGCTTCATGTAATCAGCAAACTTGCTGAGGGTGCACTCAATACAACTCATTTTAGCAAAAATGTTAAACAGGGCCAGTCCCAGTACCGACCCCTGAGGAATGCCACTCGTCACCAGTCTCCTCTGGGACATCAAGCCATTGAACATAACCCTTTGAGTTCAACCATCCAGCCAATTCCTTATCCACCAAGTGATCCATCTGTCAAATCCATGTCTCTCTGGTTTAGAGACAAGGATGTCATGAGGGACAGTGTCAAATGCTTTGCACAAGCCCAGATCGATGACATCAGTTGCTCGTCCCTTGTCCACCAATACTGTAACCCCGTTGTAGAAGGCCACCAAATGTCTTTGCTGCTGTTGTGGAGAGAAAATAAGAGCAGAGACCTATCAGGTCTTAGCTGAATTAGCAAATTCAGAAGTCAGAAGCCAGGCCTGTTTCCTCAGTCAAGCTGAAGAGTGTGTAGCCTTAGAGATGACAACCAAACTACCTTTTTTCTTCTTAAGTTAGTTGCAGAACACCTGACTTCCTATAACTGTCCAGGCAAGCCTTCCCAGCCCTAGCTCAGGAAAAACGTTTGCTGGTGGGGGGAGAAGTGAGACTTTTTTCTAACTTCTTCCATTGAGCACCACCAGCTCTGTCATACGTGCTTCCAACACACATTTCACTGGAGTCCTGCTCATTTTGCTGTGACAGCAGAGTACTGGACCACTCCTCTGCTGCTGTGAAGCTGGATAATTCCTGTGGCTACACCAGATAAAATTTGAGAACTTTGCCCTTTAACCTCTTTAGTTTATTTCACACCACCTCTACCTTCCTCCTCCCTTCTCTGTCCCAACTTCTGTAAAATTTTATGGTCAGGAATTGACGCAGATAAAGGTCTAGATTATCAAAGGCACTTGGATACTTAAACAGCTGGGTTTCCAAGTCCACCAGTGAAGTGCTAGCGTTATCCTGGTTGGTGATTAAGACTGCCATAAGAGGAGTTGGAGGGGAGTTTCTGTAATTTTCAAAACTCACTTTTTCTGTCACTTGTTTAACTCTTCTGCTGTCTGCTACATTCAGCTGTATCTGAAACCCAGTGTCTGTTTGAGCAGCACCTTTATCATCTCAAAAGATCACTGTGGCAAGAAGAGTATGGTGAAATGCTGCTCTTTCTGGGACTGAAAGTAGCAACTTGACTGTAAGAGAATAGGAGGGAGGAGAAGAGTTAAAGTTTAGTTTATCCAAACAAAAGTATGCACTGGGAATAAACTGCTATCAATTGCTTACCTACTTAAAAAACATGCCATGTGAATGCTGACTAAATGTGGCTCTACTTTTAGTATAAATGCGCTCATGCTGGTACCCAGCTGCGTGGTTTAGGCGAACAGCAGACTGCAACTCTGTCCAGATTCCTGGGTGCATTGGCAACCTAAGCTCAATTCTAGGCTCAGCTTATTGTGGGGTGTCTGGGTTACAGCAGTTACATCAGTATAGTCAAACTCAGGACATTTGCTTTATTTTTGCATGCAGGAGGCAGTGCAATGGTTCTGTTTCCATGCTGATTTAGGTCTAAGGGGAAGAGTGTTGTCTTCTTAATTACTGTCAGTGTTTCCTTTGATACCAGCAGGTGTTTACAATCTCCCCATCCAAGTTCTGATTATATTCAAAAGCTGAATAATGCCAGACTTTGAAACACTGGCATGTGCATCAGCTCTGTGCAGTCTGCTGGTCAGTGAGTGTGTGTACATACACACCGCTGGGAACATGTCTGTCAGTACATCCATCGTCTATAAGCCTGTGAAATGATGAATAGAGACTGCTGGATTGCAAACTACCACAGTAGCTGATGTAAGTAATGATACTAGTTGACCATCTTACCACTGCAGCCAAGGTCATGACAGAAAAGGAACTCAGGATCAACTTGCCAGAATCATAGAATATTTAGGGTTGGAAGGGACCTTTAAAGATCATCCAGTCCAACCCCCCGGCAAGGAGCAGGGACACCTTTCACCAGATCAGGTTGCTCAGAGCCCCATCCAACCTGGCCTTGAACGCTTCCAGGGATGGCGCACCATCATTCATGTGAAGGGAGGGTCACCAGGCTGGGCAAGAATGATTTTATATTATTGCATCCTATATCGTGCTTGCTTCTAGTGGACTTTAATCTCTCAGATCATTAGGCTTGGCTCTTTCAGCAGCACTGAAAGTTGACACACAAAACTGGCAGTTTTTTCTCACAGAAATATTTTTATTTATCTATTAAGTGAACATCAAGCCATGGCCATGATTTTTTTTTTTTCCTGTGTATCCTGGATTTTTGGGAAGGGCTGCAAGCTGTCCCTGTTAAATGTAGCATGTTTTAACTTTGATTGTGTTGTATAGGAACAGAGAAGAACAAAGATTCGGCCCTCGCCTACAAATCTGCAGCTGTGGAGTCTGGAAAACAGGCAGCATTTTGCACTGCTCAGTTCAGTTTGATCTCCTCAGTCCTCTCTAGTTAGCTAAGGCACCTCTGCATAGCTGAAGCCATTGCAGGATAGACGTAATGTAAATATTAAATCATGGGCTGGGGGAGTGCAATGAGCCATTACCTCAAGGGGCTACTGAGTTCTCTTTCTCCTCTCAGCCCAAGAGCTGAACAGCTCTTAAAGGTGTCTGACTCCCTAATGTAGAGGGCAGATGGGCACCTAGATGCATTTGAGGATCCCCAGCCTGGGTCAGTCGAGTTGCAAGTATACAACTACCCCACCACTGCCTTGTCTCTTTTGGTGTCAGTACTTCACAGGAGTCAGAAATGAAGAAGCCCTGATAAGGACCGGTAAAGGCGGAGAAGCAGCTACTCCTAATGATACCGGTGTTACTTTGGTCTTGTCTGCGCCAGGGTAACTTTCCAAGCCCCAGGCACAGGCAGCAGCAGAGCGCTAAGGCAGTGTGCGGGGTTTGGTGATGCTAGCGGTGGGCCAGGATGCTCGCCTGCCACTGCTCTGCCTGCTGCTGCCGACGGAGCTGCAAAGGGGCTTGCAGAGTGGAAGGCTGCTTGTCTGGCTCCTCCTTTAAATTACTTTTTCCCAATGCCCTCCAACACTACAGCTTGCTGTGGCTTGAGCTGCAGATGACACTTCGAGAGTATATTTACGGTAACCAGCCTCAAAAATCATTTGCACATACTTTTAAGCATGAAATGAGCCATTTTGAATGAATGTGTTACTGGCAGCAGCCGGGTGAAGTGTTGTCATAGCTTGGCTGCTGCCAGTGGTGGAGTTTTGGCTGCTCACTTGTTCTTCCCTGCAACAATATAGAGTTTGTTTTCTGCTTTTCTTCCTTATGCAAGCTTCCAAAACTCTTTTATAGCCTTCAGTGACACATACTTTGCTTTGCATTTTGTTACTCTTATCTCTTGTGCTCTGCAGTGTTGGTGGAAGTATTTTATATGGTTTAAAGGCTTCTGACTTTACTAAATGAGACCCAGCACTTCAAGGAAATCGGTGAGAAACAGAAAGACAGGTAGGGAATAGCTTTATCAGCTGCTTTGGAGATAGACCACGTGAGGGGTTTAACACCACATGGCAACCATGTACAGTGGTGGAAGGCAGCGGGTGAAAAGTGATACTGTCTGATTCCACCTGCTAGGGCAGTGAATTACAGCGAACCAAGGCATAAACTCACACCCCTGCTTTTCTTAAAGCTTTCCGCGTCAGAATATGAGGCTGGGGGCTGTGCCTTGGATTTGAGTTTTAAACTAGGCATTTTTCCCCCTTAATTTTTTTTGCCAAGCAGATGGTAGACCCTGCATCCATCAGTTCTGTGTCACTGCCTTCCTCTTCTGCGCCTTTGCCCCTGGGCTGTTGTGTGCTGTTGCTGTGCACTGTTAGGTGTTTTCAGTACCTAGAGCCAAAACCAGACATTTTAAAGCGGATGAAATCTTCTTCTTGTATAATCTTAAAAAAAAAAAAAATATCAGTGGGATCATGCTAGCAGAACCGCCTTTCCCTAGGCAGCTGGAGAGGCAGCCCAGTGTAAGCCTCAGGAATTTCATGTTGACTCCAGCTAACAGAATCTCCTTAGAGAAATTTTCCAGAGAAAGGGATGGCAACTCAGGTCCTCACTGAATGTTTCTCTGAGGACTTGTGCCACTTTTGTGTGATTGATTTTGGTGAACCTGAATGTGAGAGCTTCTACTCAGGCCTCAGCCCCTTGGGTAAGAGAGGAGACCATCAGGATGCTGAAGAAAGCCCCTTTGCTGCACTCATTACTTTTTGGCTCTCTTCTCTTACAGGCAGCAGTACCATGTCCTTACAGCAGGATGGGAGGTGTCTCTACCTGGGGAGAGGCAGACCTGCTTTCCAAACCCTGGCAGAATGAACTAATGAGCACTCGACCATTTTTCGGTGGCAATGAGGCAGGACGCTCTGTAGCTGCACACTGAGTCCTCTCTGTTCCCTGAGGCCAGCCTAGCAGTTCGGGATGTCTTTGTCTGTGCCTTATTGACCGTTCCTGCTTCCTTTTTCTCTTTCAGAGAGGCGGTACTCCAGATCCCGTCCTAAGACTGGTGTACTGAACTATTCACCTCATGTGGTGACGAGCCGGCAGCCCAGCGAGATGGCCCTGACCCCGCTGACAGAGCAGGAGGGTGAGGCTTACCTGGAGAAATGCGGTAGCATCCGTCGCCACACTGTTGCCAACGCTCACTCTGACATTCAGCTCCTGGCAATGGCCTCCATGATGCACACAGGGATGGTGATTGAGGAGTCCGACAATACCGACAAGTGCCGCCTCCTGCAGCCCAGTTTTAGCCACAGGCAGTGCTCCAGTGAGCCCAGTATTGCTGATGGGCCAGAGGGAGTCATGGCAGCAGGTAGGCAGGACCCTGCAGAGCTGAACTGCACATCGGTCAGCTAGAAGAAGTCTCGCTGAGGAGTGGAAAACTCTATGCACTAAGCTGGACAAAGTGTCATGTCATCCCTGCTGGGAAAAAAAAAAGAGAAAAATTTAAGTTTTGTTCATGCCATTGAAATGGCCATGAGGAATCTTGCATCTCTTTGGAAATGCTCTCTAGATTTGTTTTTCTTGCCTGTCTGGGATCATCGTTTATGGAGGTACCAGGCTGCTCCCAAATGAGCACTGAGGGCTGCAAAGGTGCCGCTGTTGAACAGCATAGTCTGCTTTCTGTAAGCTTTCTTCCTTTACTAGTCCAAATCCTTCAGCCTCAGGTTTCCTTCTGTTTCTTTGGAATTGTACAAATTAGCCTGTTTCTGCTTTTCTCCCTCTTTCCCAGCTTTATGCTGCTTCTTTACTCTTTGTTCCTCCAGCAGAGATCTCTGTGCTAAATGTTCTCTTTGCATTTGGCACTAGGGTGGTGATGGCGAGGACTGCATTTTTCCCTTTTAAAGGTGAACTCAGGGATGAAACCACTTGCATCTTGCAGAAAGATCTGCTCAGTTGGCTAGTTGGCTTGTGAAAGAAGGAGATCCTTCACTTTGGCTCCCATGAGCATGGATGAAAAGTCCAAATCTGAACAAATCAGACTTTTTTCCTACACCTGAAGAGAACTGAGTATACACGGATGTAATTAATATTATACCCAGTAATACCCAGCTGAATAATTCATATGTACTGTCTTTGGTTTCAGTCATATCTTTGGGGTGCTGGTGTAAATTGGGTGCAAAGGATGAGTGGGTGTGTAAAGTGGGGCCAAAATATAGTCCTGAGCATCCTAGCATTTGGCATCAATTTGCTCTCAAAATTTTGGCGGTGGTAGGGCTACAATGAAAGGAGAAATCTTAACTGAATTCCTTTGGGAAGGAGATGCTGGGCAGAGTCCGCACTTGTGCGGGAGACTTTAAGATGCCTGTCAGCACTGGGTCATCGTGATTCCAGACCAGGAGGTGACAAACAGGATTTCATCCTTGGGCTGCTCTGGTACTTTTAGCGCTTGCAGATTTCGTGAGACCAAAATAACCAGCATGGTGTCGAAAGGAGTCCTGTCCGGTATTGTATTCGTGAAGTGCTCCTGACCTCCAGTGGTATCTGACTCAGCGCAGTGTTGCTTTTAAGATAAAGAGAGGGCTCTTTGCAGTCTTTGTTTTTATTTTTATTTTTAAGATTAGGAGTGGGTCCAGTTTGCAAATGTCTGGGTTAGGCACTGCAGTCCGCAGTGTCTGCTTTGTAGCATCACTTGGTACTCAAATGCTGCTTCTATGGGAACAGAACCAATCTGTTCAAGCAGTCCCCTGGGATCCTCTGCTGATGTTTTGCTAAGCAGATTTGCAAGTGTAATTACAGGCTTAGAGGTGAACTGAAATGCTGCCTTAAATGTCAAATCCCATTAAAAATATGGATATAACACCACTGCCACTTGCATCTAGTCCCTGTGGTACTGACTGTAAATAAATCTGTCTTGACGAGGAAACAGAAGTTTAGGATGAGCCTTCAGGATTTTTCTTTGCATGCTATGACATTAACTGCAGAATTTGCTCTGCTTCTGTTGGGCATTAAGCATATTCTGCTCCACTGGTTGCACCAAAAGTACAGCTCTGACCTGTGAGGTTATGGCCTTAGTGGCACGTGCAGCAAAAAGAAAGCAGATTATTATTTGGTAACAAAGCATCAGAAACACCAGAGATGAGCACAAGTCATATTACGTTTGTAAAAGAGGTGGTTGCTTTGTCTCCTGTGGTTTGCAAATATTGAAAGAGATACTTGAAAGGGCCTGCTTTTTTCTTGTAGTCACCTAAAGCCCCCTGGCTATTGGCCTTTGTGGAAATGCTGAGTGTTTTGATCACCAGCTGTGCTTACATGTTGAAGAACAAAAATTTAGTTGTGCTGCTTGCCTCCTCCTCGGAGCATGCACGGTCCAGTGGAGGCCAGGAAGATGTGGCTTTAAGCAGTCTTCCCTTCAGATTTATGGTAGGATAAATTGCCCTCCTATTTACGAATTAGACTGACCAGGCCAACTTATTTGTTGTCATATGCCCCAGCGTGGCCATGGGTTGTGCTGGACCTTCAGGCTCTCTGTGGTGACAGCTGAACCTAGTAGACCATGCTGGGCTCACCTTGGCACAGTCCCTCCAGCGTGGAGCACATGATGGCACCCTGCTCAAAAGGAATTTATTTGGCCCCTTGCAGTGATTTAAAGCCTTCTTGTAGTCATAGTGGGGCGTGTGGGATGTGATCACCCTGCAGCATTTCAGTTCACTCTTATGAATGCTTTTTTTTCTTTCTGTTTCTCCTCTAACCCCTTTGCCCTCTGTAAATACCCAAACCATCTGGATTAGTGAGCAGTGCCCTCTTTTATGATGAAAATTAGAATGATTTATTTATTTCCTGATGTATTCTTGGATCATCTCTAGGGCTAATAGGAATCAAGTCCTGGTTTTAACTTGAATTTATTTTGTTTTACATGTATGTATAATTTGAATTATTTTGATTTTGTGTCTGTTACTTTGCAAAAATTTGCACCAAGCCACTCTGAATCATGCACTTCCCCAGTTGTTTTTGTTTTTAGGGAGAATTAAAGCTGGTGGCTTTACTTTGTAAACTGAAGTAAAAAAAACCAAACTTGTTCTGTAAACCACACTGAGGGTCTGGTCATGAGCACCACTTTTACAGCCATGTGTGATGCACAAGCCTCTGCAAGCCCATAGCTTTCACAGGCAGACTGGGTGAACCTGGACGTGGTGGGAAAGCTGCACCCTGCGGCTGCCATGACGGCAGTGCGAGGCTGGGACCCAAGGGCCGTGGGGGCAGACCTGGGGGGCAGCGCTGAGGATGCTCTCAGCCTGCCGAGGCTCAGCCCCCTGGAAGCGAAAAGCGAAGACTCTGTCCCCGGGCCAGAACCGCGATGTGAGGAACGCTTGCGTTTTGGATACAGGGTTCTGGTCTGGGATTACACTCCTTCACCACTCACCATGTCACACAGCTGTGACAGGGCCACAGGGCGGGTCTTTTCTACCCTCATGGTCATCTACTTGAGAAAATCTCTTGGAAGAGCTGTCAGAATGGGAAGGAGAGATTTCTCTCACCACCTCCCAAAGTCTGTGTGAAACCTTCTAATGGGATAATTATCTAGACTGAGTCACTTCCCATCACATCAAATCTGTAAAAAATTATCTTTTTACTCTCTCTCCTCTTCTTAAGGTAATTTATTCTCCATGTCTGTAAAATTCTGTCGTAAACTGAGGGGGCCTCAGCAGAAAGCTATTCTTAGTACAACTGGCCTTTTCCCTGACATCCCCCATCGGCAAGCAGCATGTTTTTATCGCCAGCAAGCAGAGCTTCTTCAGTCCTCAGCTGCATGGGCAGCAACCGGGTTTATATTTTGGTTTTTTTTTTCTCTCTGAAGAAATGCAGTAGATCTTGGTATTGGCACTGGTGGCAGCAGGGGGAGTGCTGCAGGGTTTGGATTGATCCTGAGGTAAAGTATTGCCCTTTCTTTTTAGGTCCAAATGGCAATAGGTTCTGTGGAAAGAATGGTCTTCTGATGCTTACAACCCTGAGTCAACAGATGGAAAATGCTTGGCTCTGACAGGCAGCCTGTGTGTCCCAGAGAGCAGAAACTGAGTGTCTAGTGAGGGACAAATTGTGGTGTTTATGGTGTACTTATATGAACTTCTTAATTCTGCTGTAGACCCAGAGTAGCCTGTTTCCCTAACTGGGTTCCCTGTTCCTTTCCAACCTGGCTCCTTCCCTGTGCCAGCAGTAGGGTTCTTGGGCCAGGCACACACCTCATATTCTGTGTGTGGGGGTTTCCAACGAGAGAAAGGGGAGTTGAGCAGTGTAGCAATTCAGCCAAAGTTGATGACACTGACTTGCACTGAGTTGCCAGAGCCAGAATTGCAAGTTCTGTGCTAAGAGCAGAAGGTGCTGCCCGTGCAGAGGGCTGCAGGCAGGGCCCTGCCGTGACACTCACGCTCACTCTGTATGGGTCTATCTCATACTTAGGAAAGGCTGAAGAAGGGTGATTTTTTAAGTGTTGGTGCTATACAAGTGAAAGTAAGCTCCTGTGTTCATTGACAACTGAAATTTAGAAGCAGATAAAGATCTTCTCAGCTGTGGAAATTGCAGCCAGCAGAAGCGAGTGATTGTGCTTTAACCAGTGATTTTATTTCAGCAGGCACCTATCCATGCCATGAGGCCCAGGCACCTCCTCACCGAGCCAGAGTCAGGCCCTTTCCATAGCCCCACGAATCTTCCCCGTGCCATTTCGTCAGCAGCACATCTTCAACGGGCTGTGGAGGAGGCTGAGAGAGCGCATCCTTCTGTTAGCCTGCCCTTTGTGGTGAACCACCCACTCCTGAAAGAAATGTGTGTCATATCGAGCCACAAATCAGGCGTCGAAAGTCCCCAAAAAAGTGGGGAGCCAGACTGTCTGCACTCCCCAGCTGCCCTGTTCCTTGCACGGGATGGGTCTCCCCAGAGCCGCCACCGCTTCCCCCTCCAAGCAGCCTGGCAGCGCAGCTGAGAAAATCAGGTGAGAAAGTAAGACTTGCCCTAGCACAGATGGCCCGTGGTGCCCAGGGAGTTTCCCAGGGGGATGTGAGCTGGAAATTCAGCCCACAGTCAGCTTGTTTCTTGCTCACAAACACTACAGCTCCATAGGAAAGCCACCACAAATTTTCCTCCTAATTCAAAGTGGCAAGAGTGTGGCCACTATTTGGTATCTCCCTGTGCAAGGAGGAGATAATTAGTCATCCTATTCATTTTTCAAATGTGGAAGGCAGATCTGGCAGCACAACAACAGCTTAAATGGGATTTTGTTACTTACCCACCCGTTAGAGAGTGCTTACAGTCCCCCTTGCTATTCCAACAGCTCCCAGGGAGGGCACCAAACACTTAACTAAATAAATAAAAGCTTCAAAACAGAGGTGCCAGCTTTTAAAGCAGCTTAGCAGCAAAGGCACAGCCTGTTCTCATTAATACAGTGCTTAAAAAGGCATGCGGTAAAATAGCAGCTGCTTTTCACCTCAGCATCGGCTGACCTTTGTTCATGGCACCCGAAGATGCCTTGAGTACCTGTGTTGGTTACATCCAACCATTATTCCCACCTGGGAGAGCAAGTGCTGTGTAACTGTTGTGCCAGCTTATGTCTCCCCTATGTGTAAGCTCATCCCTTTCAGGGAAGGAATCTTGCCCCAAGCATTTCTCTAGATCTGGTGAAAGCTGTCTGAAGTACACAAGGAGTGGCAACTTGGCATATATTAGTAGTTTGGGCTGCATTTCTCCAGTCCACATGATAAAAAGAAAGAGCAATTCCAGTGAGGAAATAAGTGAAATACAGGCAAGTAAAGGAAATAGCTGACTAGATTAATCTTTTTTTTTTCCAGATAATTGATAGAAGGTGGGGTAGAGGCTTAATTATAGTTTGGTCATCAGACTTTTCAATGAGCAAAAGGCAAGCAAACTCCTTCAAAAAACTCCAAAAATAAAATGGCTTGAAGGACCTCACCTACCCTAAACTCTACCATAGTACAGAGCAACTTTGCAGTAGCTATAAATTGCAGCAATATTCAGGGAGTTGCTGTTTGAAGTGTCTGTCATTGGGCTTCAGAGCTAACTCCCACTTATGCCAAGAGCTAGTTTGTAATTCTTGTGGCGTAATTATTATAAACTGTGCAGTAACATCTTCTGTTACACTGGAAAATAGATTGCAGTCATAGAATCATTCTGATCTTGAAATTTATGAAGGCAGCTGCATTGGCTCACACCCAGGAGTTTTCTGCAGTTGCCATCATCATTGAAAATTATTTTATTTTTCTTTTTAACTTGAAAGCATGAGTTCTGTGAGAATCCTCAAAAAGCAGACAGGCCAGTTATGAGATGCTCAGGGTTCAAGTCAGTACTGCACCAGGACAACCTGGAAAGTAACAGAATTTAAATGTTAGTAAGAAACTGCAGAATCTGTGCCATACATCACCTGCCCTGTAGGCCTCTTAGGCTGATTTATACCTGTTATTGGTAAACAAGCCCTCTTTTCCACTCTAAGTTTTTAATTCATTTCACACTAAATGCTTATTGATTAACATATACCAATGGTTCTTGGAGCAAGAACAAGAAGTCCTCTCTTGTCTCCTGTGTATCTATCTCTAAGGGGCAGCTTCGCTATTACAAGTGCTAAACATGCTGTCTTTCTTGAGGCTCATCTCAGGCCAATGAATTATCATTTATTTGCTGTGTGGTTGGATATAAGAGATGAGAGGGTGGGAGAGGCTGTTCTGAAGGAGGGGACTCATCCTATCTGTGAAAAGTCCCCTTTAGGTGGTATATGCACTGTATTTACAAGAAACACCCTGCTCTAATCCCTTTTTTTTGGTTTGTTTCCTTTGGTGGGGATGGGAGGGGAGCTCCCATGTGCATTTGGGACTTTGACTTTCAGGGATTCAGAATGACTCTCCTTTACAAGTTTGCGTGAGTGCTGGGGAAGGGAGAAAGAAGGGGATTTCTTGTGATTTTTCCCCAGTTTTTTTCTCAGAAAACAGCGGTGGGCAGCTGTTACATGCTGAGCATCACTGCATTTGGTAATGCAGATGGAGCTCCTCTGTTCAGCCTGGTGCTGGATATCATCAGACTTTCCTCTGCCTCTTAAACGTTAGACATCTTTCTTCCCTGCCAGCCCAGTGTTGGACCGAGGTGTGCTGCCCACTGCTCTCATCGTCCTGGTTAAAAGCGGTGGGTCATCCTTAACAGCACTGTGGCAAAAAGCAGCTGCCGCTATCTAGTCATTTCCCCATCAAAGATAGCGTCCCCATGTCTTTAAAGTCCAGCTCTTTGAAATGAAAACAAATGCTGAAGTAAATGAGACCTGACAGCATTTGCCATGAGCACCCTCTGAGCTTGTGACAGTGTGTAAGCTGGTGCGAACAACATGCCCACGCTTGTCAGCCAAAGAAACCTATCTTCAAAATCTTATTTCTTTGTCTTTCCCCAGTGCTTAATCAAATCCAGTGGGCAGCTGCATCGTTATTGCCATCCTCCTTCACTCGGGGCTTACAATGTGGAATGGAAATCAGTTAAGATCTGTACCCTCCATCTGTTTGGTTTTTTTCCCCCCTAATTGTGATGATTACCTGATTCACCTGCAGAGCCAGTGATGCCTTCAGAGGGCAGCAGCAGGCCTCTATCCACACCTCCTCTGGCTTGGCAGGGGTCAGGAAGACCCAGCTCTATAAAATATTTGGGGGTGGGAGGGTGCATTCAGCTATGGGGAGGCAGGTGGAGCAGAGCTAGGCCTTTGAGGGGCTGGATGTTTACTTTGTAGACATGTTCCTATGTTACTTGTTTGGGGTTGCCTCAAATGGGCTTTTGACAGTCTTAGAGGAAAGCAAATTTATCCTTTGTCACTTGCCCTGTCCCTTACCCCATTTTCCCTCCCTTCCCCGCGGTGGTGCCCGGGCCAGCCGGCAGCCCTCACCTCCTGTACCTGCTGTGTGGGCCTCGGTGCCCTGCCGTGCGCTCAGCTCAGGGGCTGTGCCGTGCAGAGACACAAAGTGGCTCTGAAAGCAGGTAAGTTAATTTTGTTAATGCTGGAGAGGGGGTACAGGGCATTACTGCAGAAAACGTGGTTTGGGGAGGAGGAGGGGAGAACCCTTGGGCCAGGCCTGAAAGGGCTCCAGGTGCTTAGTGCCCCAAGCTGCCTCTGGCACTTCTTGTGGGGAAAGCAAGGTGTGTGTGCAGGAGATGAAGCTTTTGGGTTAGCAACAGCCATGCCCATACTCAGTATATCCCTTCAGCCTGTCTCCTACCTTCCAGCTTCCTGAGACTGCTAATTGGTGTCCTTTTTCTCACTTAAGCTGATAAAAGGTGTGTTTATCTCGCTATTGCAGATCTGCTCTATCCAGCAGTGTCTGTAAACGTAACCAGTGGAAATCAAGGAACTGAAGTTTTTGGCTGCCCTACAGGGCTCACTGCCAGCGTGCAAACTTTCTCCAACTGCAGTGGTGTGTGAAGTCCAAACTGAGAGACCAAGCCAGATCAGGTTTTTTGGGTGTGCCTTTCAATCATGAGAAATCACAGGTATCAAATGGTACCAGCAGGCTCGGCAATCACCCCTTCATAAAACAGGCAACTGCATCAAAATGCTGGCTGAGGTGCAGCTTCTGTAGCATCAGATGCAGGCTTGCATCTCACAGGCAGGGCAGCCTTTGGTGAAGGGGGGAGCCACCTGTGGAAGTGGGACCAACATGGTTCTGCCATTAATGCTGGAATCTTCTTTTGCTTCAGACATTATACATAACAAAAACTGCAGGTCTGTTAGCAAGCCACTCATGAGAAACATACTGTTAAAGCCTTGCATGGAGGAGGTCAGTTATTTAGGTCACTGGATGGCAGGGCGCTCTGTTATGTGGGAAAACTATCCATTGGCCTTTCAGGAATTCAGCATGCAGCTGGATGCAAGTTTATCTTGTGACCTTGAAGGGAAGCAAGTAAATAGGATGGTTAAATGAACCGTAACGGATCAGCTTGTGTATCTGAAGGACAGTCAATAGAGTGCGACAACAGGCATGGATTGCTCTAAGGGTGAAGCTCACACTGCAAAGGCAAAGAAAAAACAACCCCTGTTTCTATCTTGCTTTCTATCGGAATTGCTTGTTCAGAGACATTCCTTCCTGTGCTACTCACCATCACTCAGTGATGAGCTGTGGCGTTGAGGTCGTGGTCTGAGAAACGCTGTTTGGGAAACTGGACAAGCAAGTGAATTAGTAAAGTCATCAGCTGAAAGTCTGAGTGAATAAACATCGCCCCCTACCCTGAGACAGGGATTTTGTGGGTTCAGGGAGATCAAAGGTTAGGGGGAAGGACAGATTTTGTACAAGTTTATGTTGCTGCACGCTCTGGGATTAACAACCTACGTGTGAAGATGCATCCATGTCACCCTTTTGATGGATCAAAAGTGACAGGAATGAAGCCTGAGCTTGTGACTTCTCTTTTCCAGACCAAAATGCCACCACTTGTTGAAAGATGTGGGGAGAAAATGTGTGGTTTTGTCTGTGGAAAGCCTTGACTCAGTAAAGACATTCTGCCAAGACGAAAAAAAATAAATCTTCTTTTGCAGGAGTTTACAGGAGAGGCTGGAAAGACAGCGTGTGATGAGAGCCTGGCAGGTGGCATTGCAGCCACAGCAGATGTGGAGCAGCGCAGTGAGCTGAGGCGGACTGGGATGGACAGTCTCAGCTGAAAATAGAGATTTGTTATAATGGGCCCAAACAGCAAAAGGCTGAGATCAAAATAAAAAACTCCACATGTCAGTCCTTACATGGAGTTTGAAGCCTAAATTAAAAGGCAAATCATCTTTGGTGGCTATTAAGAGAACTTTCCACAAATCAAGCAAGGAGTAAAACCTCTCTGTTTTGGAAATGACTTGCAAGAAGATGATCTCTTAAGACAGCGAAGTTTTAGGTGTCTTTAAATTAGGCTTGAGTAAATAGTCCTCCAAAGAGAGAGATGTTCAGCATGAATTACAGTGGATTACAGTGGTCAAGAAGCACTGAGGGCAGGACACTTCACTGGTAATGTGCTTTGGAAGGCCTCAGCCATAAATTTGTTTGAAAATAATTATCTAGTTGGAGATGTCCCTGCTCCTTGCAGGGGGGTTGGATGAGATGACCTTTAAAGGTCGTTTCCAACCCAAATCATTCTGATTCTATGAATAATGCTCCCCTCTGCCACCCCATCCTCCAGGAAAAAAAAAAAAAAGCACTGATGATTCAGTCAGAAGCAGCTGGAGTGCTCTGCCATGCTTTCTGCCTGAATAACTGGATGAGGGTATGTTAGTTTGTGCTTATAGTCTTGTGGGCGATGTCCTGTCTAATCCTGGAAATAAGTGCTCATGAGCCGGGTGTCCTTGCCCTATTTCATGTTGCAAGTAGGAGCTTGCTACACCAATGTGCAGGCCAGTACGCCTTCCTGCTGAAAAGACCTCATTGCTCTTACTTTTTATTATCGTTCATTGACATTCAGGAGTTTAGTTTAATTTTGCATTAGGAAGCTGTACCAAAATGGATGTGAAGGTAGAACCCTGACAAAAGCTTTTCATTGAAGGAGGGACTGAGCAAGGGGGTGAGGTCTGGTACCCTGTCCACGTGAGCATCACTTAGTTCTTCCATTCCTTGTGGTGGCTTCTTCAAAGGGCATCATCCTCACTTTGTGAGGATGTCTGGTGTTGCCCTATTCAGATATTTTTTCAAGGAGCAATAAGCCTTGTTCAGTGATTACAATTAAATTAAGACAGAGTTTAGGTGCAGCAGTCCAGTTCTGTTATTGCAACAATGCATGGTAATGAATCAAAAGGGCTTACCCTTACTCTTACCCTTTCTGATTCTGATAAGGACACATGAAGATGTTGGACACAGAGTTCTGGCTCAAAAACCTGAGGACAGTTGGACTGGACTGAGATGATCTTTATTAGATTTTATGATTTTTATTAATTTTTATATTTATATCTAGTGTCGTAGTTCAGCCCCGATTGGGACCAGACTACAGAGTCTCTCTTTCTCACTCCCCCCACCTTCTGAGAGAACAGGGAGAGATAATATAAGAAAAAACAGCTCGAGGTTTGAGATAAGGACAGGAAGAAATCCTTAAAGTTACTGTCACGGGCAAAAACAGACTTGACTTGGGGAAAACTATTCATTTATTACTAAAACTAGCAGGATAATGAGACAGAGAGACAAGATAAACCTCCTCCCCACCCCTCCCTCTTCCCGAGCTTAACATTATCTCTACTACCTTCCCCCCCGAGCGGCACAGGGGGGAAGAGGGAATGTGGGTTGCGGTCAGTTCATCACGCGTTGTTTTACGCTGCTGCTTCACAGCTGGGGGAAGAACTCCTGACATTCCTCCCCTGCTCCAGTGTGGGGTCCCACCCGTACGCCACAGTCCTTTGTGAAACTGCTCTGGTGTGGGTCATCTCTCCCACGGGATGTAGTCCCTCCAGAACAGCTGCCCCAGCGGGCCCTCCAAAGGCCACAGCCACATTCAGGCATCCACCTCCCCTGGTGTGGGGTCCTCCACGGGCTGCAGGTGGATCTCTCCACCTCCATGGGCTGCAGGGGGACAACCTGCTCCACCATGGTCATCACCACAGGCTGCAGGGGAATCTTGGCCAGGAGCCACATTACTCCTCCCACTCCTTCTTCACTGACCTTGGTGTCTGCAGCTGTTCCTCTCACAAGAAAAGTTCTTCACAACAGGCTGGCAAATGCTTCTCAGAATCTCTTCACATAGAATCGTAGAATCACATGGTTGGATGGGACCTATAAGATCATCTAGTCCAACCGTCTTCCCACTACCATTGCTGCCAGAGCTACTAAACCATATCTTGTAGCTCCTCATCAAGCCGCCTCTTGAACACTGCCAGGGACAGCGACTCCACCACCTCCCTGGGCAGGCCATTCCAGTGCCTGACCACTCTTTGGAGA